>BGPR01019157.1:0-29735 GCA_013235015.1 Araneus ventricosus
CTATGATTCATTGCATGTAATTTTGGGCAAAACTTGTCTCAAAAGTTATTTTTCAGTCATGAAAAATTTATTAAATCTTAATTTATTTTCTTTTATTTTTAAAAGAAACTTTTGTATAAACTTTTAAATGAATAAATTATGTATGTAATTTTTTGGATTTTTTATTATGTGTATTTAATGGCTTATAATTTATCCAGTAAAAAAGTAAAATTGGCGATTGTTGTTAAAAATTCATTTTATTTAAAGTAATTTTGCTTCATTTCACACATTTCTGATAAAAATCTTGTATTACTACATTATTTTCAAGTTAAAGAATTCCTTACTGTACATTGTGATTCAACTTTGAATATAATTGTATATTAAATTTCTTTTCTTTTTATTTGGAAACTTAAATATGAATAAAAGAAAAAAAAAATATTATATACTAATGCTTAGTTTTTTTTTTTTTTAGATAATGCTAATAATGTGCAAATGTAAATTATTACTTAACTTTGAAGAATGCTATCTGTTTAATCCAAATAATTTAGCTTATTTTCATTTTATTTTATTTTGAACTGTATGACTTATATTTTTGTTCATAATTTTTTGTGTTGATTTATGAGATGACATTTCATTCCATTTTAGGCCAAATGGGGTCCAAACGATGAAACTGTAATATTCATTGGATGGAAAGAGCTCTCTTACAAATTAGGTGTTTGGGGATGTGTTAATAGGAGGTATATTTTATTAACAAATGTTGAAGTATTGTTATACAGTGAAAGCTCGGAAATCCAAACTAATTGGGGTAAACCTCTGTTCGGATTCTGGAAAATTCAGAACACCGGGAAATTTAGTAAAATACTCTTGATATACCATATGCAGTAGAATATCGACTTTGGGTGCTCTGTGAAATAGTACCAAAAGAGCTAGTAGTGATTCGCAAGATACAGTGGAGTCGTAGGCAAACAAGTTGAGGGTAGTGACCTTGAGCTGGAGTGATTCATGGTTACTATGACAATGCACACTAAAAATAGTGTACTGTGGTAAAAGTGGCAGAGTTAGTTTTACCTGCAATCTAGTTCGTCCGAGTCAAGTCGGTGTTCATTTCACTGAGCTTGTATGTGTTGCCCTATCAAAGCCTGCCATTGTTACATTTTGTCCAAGTTTGTGTCATGTGAATGAATTAATTCTTGTTGAGATATATTATCACTGTTTCGACACGATATTGTTCCCATGATCAAGATAATCCTGAGGAAAGTGAAGATGTCTTGACAGATCTTGTATGACACGTACATGTTGCTAGTGCACTTGAACTGGTGCTACACTACATAGAACATAACAACCAATGTTATTTTTATGTGGCGCTAGCGCAACATCGCATTGCCAAGTAGGTTTAGTTCCTTACTTCGAAAGAACATAACCTATTTTCTTTCTACTAATTAAAGTGCTGTATTCATTTTTAAATATGTGTCAAATGTTTCTTTTAACTTAGTAATAAACATTAGCTTTGTTTCTGATTGTAATTGTTATTTTTCTTTCATTTTGTAATAAAAATTTTTCAGAAAATTTTTAAAAGATTGTTAAATTATCTGAAATTTTGGATTACCAAGGTTCCACTGTGATTTATAAATTTTAAAGTTATCTTGAACATTAATTTTTGCTTTTGGTCTTTTAAATATTTTTAAAATGGGACTGAACAATTATAAACTAATAAATAAGGAATTAAAAATTAAATGCACTGTAATGAAATTTCAGTCTTCTTTTATTTCAAATACTAGAGCTAAATATGGCTTTATTAATTAATTTTGGATGTTTTGTTTCTCGTGGTGCAGACTGTCACTCTAAATGTAAATGATTGGAATTTAATTAATATTTCAAGTGGGTAAAAGAGTTCTTCAAAAGTTATGAGCGACTAAACTTTTTTTAAAAAATAGCTAAAATAAATTATTTTTTATATAATGAAGGGCTGTTTTTTGAGTCTTATGCTACAAACTGGATTTCTAAATGGTGGCAAGCGGTTGGATTGATCTCGGATCTGACTGTATTGTGACTTTTTACTTTATGATTGAAGAATTCCATCTCAAGTAGAGAGCACCATTTTGTTGAGAAGATATTTTTTGGATCCATTGATTTCCTTTGTCATTGATTTACAGTTTGATTTTAAATCCTTTCATGGAATTGGTGCCTCCTTGTTTTAAATCATATTGGTTAATGTATTGAATTGAATAATTAAATTATATATCTGGTAGGCTGTAAACTTTTTTTGAAATTTGTCTAGGAATATATCAAGGAAATTCTTGCTTTTTATATTTCCAGTAAATGCTCAAATCTAGGAAATCAGAATTCTGCCTTATATAGTAGTAGATGTAGACCATACAATTTTTTTAAAAATGCCTAGGATATAATGTAAAGGTTTTAGATACCAAGCTGAATTGAAAGCTTGAAAAAGTCAATTCAGTCTTCAACTGACTACGGAGACACATTTAAAGATATTTTAAAAGTTAGAACTTCAGCCAGGATCCAAAAGGAGAAAGAGAGACAAGATGTCAAGAGAGAAAGTGCATTTTGCTTAAAGAAGATGGAATTGGAGATAGAAGAGAAGATGCAGAGAAAGAAAATGCAGTTCTCTTAAAGAAGATGGAACTGGAGATAGAAGCAAAGAGAATAGAGTCAACTACAGAAGAAAGAGTGAAGTCTTCAATAGATGTGCATCATTTTATACAAAAATTTGACCCAAAAGTTGGGAACATTAGTTTAGATCTGACTCTGTTCGAACGACAAGCTAGGAGAGCAAATGTTCCTATGGAATTGTGGGTTTTGTATCTCATTGGTTTACTTCCCAATGGCATGGCTTAGCATAGATAGAGCATAGAAGTGACTGAGGATTACGAACAGAAAAACAGATTTTGCTAAAATGGTACAAATTGTTAGCCAAAATGTTTAGGCAGATGTTCACTAAACACTTGATGAATGCTGACAAAACTTGGAAAGGTTTTGTGTGTGAATTAAGAACTTATTTCCAAGAACGGGTCAAAGGACTCAAAGAACTTTTCATCATCATAACCTCCGAAAAGTTTTCCCAGCAAGGAGGTAACCAAACCGTCAAGGAGGAACGAGGTTACAGTAACGAAAATTCAGTCTTCTTATATTTCAATTACTAAAGCTAAATATGGCTTTATCAATTAATTTTAGATATTTTATTTCTCGTGGCATAGATTGTCGCATGAAATGTTAATGATTGCAATTTATTTAGTAATTGAATTTGGCAAAAGAGTTCTTCAAAAATATTATGTACAACAAAAATTATAATCGCCTTTTTTTTTAATATTTAAAATAAATTGTTTTTGATATAATGAATGGCTATTTTTTAGTCTAATGCTACATCATTTTATCATGCTTTGTATTACTGTTGCATTCATGTGAAATATTTGACATGTTATTATCTTTTTCAAATTTTTTTTTTTCCCCTTTATAGTTTTTATCTGAAAGTAAGAGCATTTCAGCAAATACTGCTAATATTTCTAAACTTTTATATGTGTGTCTGTTATTATCTTGCCTGCTGTTAATACCATTGAAAACCACAAATAATATTCACAAAAACCAAGTTATTAACTATATATACTCCTAAGTATAGTTAAAATTCTGTTAGTTTGAAAATTACAAATTTGGATTTTTACATACATTGAAATTAAACACATTTACATAATATTAGGAATTTTTTTTTGATTAAATTTGAAGAATAGGGAAATGTTTCCTTTTTTTTCCCCATAAACCTATATTTGTAAAAAAATTTAATATTTTTGTTAAATCTTTTTTTGTGTACTATTTATTGGAAGAAATGTGACATCTTTTATTATGAATCTATAATACTATTTTTACTGGAAATTTATTCCTGCTTGAGATAGATAAAATGTTCTACTTTACTATGGGTGGCCGCGGTGGCCTAGTGGTAAGGTCTCGGCTTTGGGGCCGGAGGGTTCCAGGTTCGAGACCCGATTCCACTAAAGATCCGCCGTGTATGGGGCCTGTTGCACGCTAAATCATACGTAGTGGCCAAACGTCCTCCCGTTGGTGTGGCGTGGAAGTTTGGAGAGGGGGTGCCAGCTCAGGTGTCGTCCTCGTCATCTGACCATGGTTCAAAATTACGAGGTCCGTCCCAAAATAGCCCTCGTGTTGCTTCAAAACGGGACGTTAATATAACTAAACTAAACTACTTTACTATGGACGGGAAAGAAGTAAATGAAACTGATGTATAGTAATTATAAAATGCTTGTTTTCAGTAATTTCGTCTAAAGAAATCATTATTCTCTAAGAAATTATTTGTTTTTTTATGGCTGATAATGCTAAGGGACTTATTTATATTGAAGATTCATTTTGTTTTATTTTTGGTAACTTTATCACAAAAATTTTTTACCTGGTTACAAAAAAATAAATAAATGGAGAACTTATAAGATTTACTTTATTTTTTGTTTGTTGAATAATTTATTCCATTAATTTTTATTGCAGGAATGCTCTTTATGTTATTAATTTGGAAAGTAAAGATATAGGTGAGAGAAAAATAAGCTGTATTGTTTTGTGCGCATATTTTTTCATAAATATAATTTAAGTAATATACCTATAGAGTATAACAATCAGCTTTTATATTTTTGAGTTCTTCTTCAGGGACAGGGGGTTTTTTTAACAGAACCAGCTTGTAGATGTGGGAAAAAGTTTAGTCCTGAAACCATTGAATTGGTAAAGTTGTATCAGATTGAGTTTAGAATTTTGCCCAGGTGAGTGTAGGAAAAAAAGTATGAAAGAAAAAGGTTGAATATGCTCAAATTTCAATTTGGAATATTTTGACTTGAAAATAGTCTTTTAAAATTTTGTTCTCTCAGACCTAAGTGTTGTGTTTTGGCCAATACCAGTGGCACACACTTAGTGTGAATTCATTTTCCTTTACAACAAACATTGTAAAATGTGCCTAACTTTAATTAAAATTTTTACATCATGAGTTATATGTTTATGAGCCTTGTTTCTGTTGTAGTCTTGCCTGTAGTACACAGTAGTGGTTTTTATAGTTTCTGAAGTAAAATGACTGTAATTAAACAAAAGGAGATTTGAATTTAACATACTGCAAATAAATGCAGGAATTTTAAAATAATTTTTTCTGTGGGAAAAAAATCAAGATTTCAAATTACTATTTGTTTTATTTTTTCATGTGGTAGAGTGTATCTTTTAGAACAAAAATATAAAATTTTTTTGATTATCCTTTTCCCTTAGGAAGATATTTCACTTAGCATAGAATTCTATATTTTATTTTTTAAAATATATAAATAGCACTTAAGGATTTTTTTCTGTCTCTTTATACATACTTACTGGTTTATTTTTTTTTTATTATTATTCTTTACATAATGATATATATTCATAAAACCTTTCTGGTTGGTAAACAAGTAAGATCTTTATTCTCTCTCCAAAAACAAATTTAGCTTTCTCTGTCCAATCAGTAAAAGTGATAAAATTCCTGAAACTTTTACAGGCTGTAAAATTTGAATCATTTGAGATATAGCAGAAAAAAATAATGAATAAATAAAATTCATATGGTTACTCATGTCCATGAAAAGAATAAGCATATCAAGTTTCATCACAACCTGAGACCATGGGTTTCAAATAATATATTTTTGGTTAATTTGATATGGAATGATCCTGAACTTAATTAAAATTGTACAATGTTTGATATCTCGCTCACCAGTCTCCTGCAAACTGTAAAGCAGTGTCCCTAAGCAAAATTTTCCCTTTCATACAAGTATGAATTCATGTATTTCTTTCAAAAAATCTAGTAATTTTTTAACTGTTATTAAACATTTGAATAATGTATCCTTAACTTACATAAATTTCAATTATTTTATGGAAATACAAAATATTCATTATAATCAATTTGAAAGCAAATGAAAACATAATCTGATTTAAAATTAAAAATTGGCAAATACAGATTTGTGTGGCTTTTACTTTATGAGAAGATAAACTCCTTCAAAATGACTGGTTCCTACAAATCTATGATTTGATTCATTTATATATTGTCCAGTTATCAGCAAAAAAATGAAAAGCCTCTATAACTCGGGTATATATTATCGCATCTTCACAAAACAAGTGTCAATGTTAATGTCTCAAGGGGACAGGTTTATTCAGATCGACAAACTGATTATCTTAGTTAATTAGCATAGTTAATTAACTGCTATCTTGAAATTTCTTTGTTGCGACTACCGATTTTTTCGCTGAATGGATTTCTGATCATGAAATTATCCTCCCCCCCCCACACACACACACAAAAAAAAAAAAAAATTATAGAGTTCTGATGATAATTTCAAGAGTTATAGGTTTTTGAAAAATGGCTCATCTAATGTTAAATGAGTTATATTAGATTTATAATACTAGTTATATTAGATTACTTTTGATAACATCTCGGTAACTATTATTTGTTTCTCAAAGTTGTGTTTGCTGATTAAAAGAACATAATCTTACTTCATAAAATTATAAGATAAATTTAATGTTTTTAACAAATTTTTAAACATGAATCTGAAGAAAAACTGAATAACATAATAAAAATTTTATATGAGAACAAAGCAGAGATACTAAAACGTAGGAATCCAAAAAAATTGTGTGCATATCTTTAACAGTTTTCAAAATATTTGAAATAAAACTGCAAAATTTGAACAAACGAATGGTAACGCCCACTTGTTGAGGTACTGTATATTATCACTTCATGAAACGCAAGCTTCAGCAGTCATTATAAAATTATGGGTGGAAAAATGTTTTTGTTTTCAGTTCAGATGACTTTAATATAAAGTGGATTCTTCTTTCTTTTCAAAAAAATTAAACATTTTTTAATCGGTTGATATAAAGTTTCTAGAATTTCAAGTAAAAATTCTTATTAGATGAAAGAATAATGAAATTGTTGAATTTGCTGTTCTTAATAAATTATTTATACTTTATTTTCTTTCTTTCCTTTTTTTTTATCAAAATTTAATTATTGGCTAGTTGAACAAATAATGCATATTTATGAATTTTTTGAATAAAAGTATAACATAATATATAATTTTATCACATCAATTTTCAGTTTCTTTTTACTCTTCTCAATGATTTTAAGACATTAATTTTTAATGAACATTGAATTTCTTTGCAAGATTTGGGGAGTAACATAACGATTGTGTAATATGTAATATTTCAAATAACAAAATGGGAAGATGTATAAAAGAATCACTTAATTGTCAATCATTGTCAAAAAAGACAATACAACAAAATTCAAATTAGACAATACAACATATTTTTTCATTATATGACATCATTACACAAAGATTACTAAAATAATATTTTAAAAGGGCAAACGTTATAGCCTTAAAATAAGTACCGTATATTTCCGAATATAAACTGAGAGTGCGTTTTTTGTTCAAAAATTTACCCAAAATTCGAAACTCGTTTATAAGCTGAAATGGAAAAAAAAATAATAAATAAATAAAATCGTATAATTCTCAAACATTTCGCCGTGAGGGCAAAAAATGTTGCCAAGCAGCAGACGCCAATGAGGATAGTTTTAACTCTGGTAACCCTATCTAAAGTTAGCACATTTCCTCCATTCATTTGTTGTCTTGTCCCCTAAAACTCGCCTCCGCTAAAAACTTGTCTCCGTTAATGGAAAAATTTTTGCATTTTGTGCTAGATTAGCTGATCCGTGTATAAGCCGACCCTCATAGTTTAGCTTTGGAAAAACTTTCAAAATACACGGAAATATTTGGTATGCTAATAAATAAATGATGTATTCGTAACTCGTATCTGATGCAATGCTGCTAATTGTATGCTTCAAGTTCGAACAGAAATTGCTGTTGCTCCAAAAGCTCATACGTAAAGGATGCTTGATCCCTTTCCTAATAGTTTTTCTTTTTGTTTAATTGTTTATATGTTGATTGAGGAAACCATATACCAAATTTCATCTATCTAGCCATTTTTATGTCATCGTGTCTATGTACATATGATCAGACAGACAGAAAGATTTCCCTTGGGCAGATTTCCTCCGAAACTTGTTATAAATCTATAGTTTTGGTGTAAAGACCACATACCAAATTTCATCCTTCTGACTGGTTCCATTTTTGAATTATCGCTTTCGGAGATAATTCCAAAATTGGTGGGGTTTTTTTTTCCGGCTTCAGGAAAGTCTAAAACACGAAGTTTCACTAAAATCTCCAGGTCTAACTATTTGATGATTATGCTTGGTCTTGTACACTTTGTATATTAGAAAATAAAAAAAGTTAACTCCAAAGTGTTTTCATAGCCATAAATATCACCCGTACACAGTTCTTTGAACAGATAATGTCAGCTGAATTTCCTCCTGCAAACCAACCTTATTTCCGTTATTTAAAACCTTAACATTTGCCTACTCTATTAATTGAATCAAAAACCAAAAATGTTATTTTCTTATTATAAACAAAAAAAAAACTGTTTCAGCTTAATGAATTTCCTATCCGATTAACAATCGTTTCCATCTGAAAATACAATCCCCTACTTTTAGATAAATACAGTGGCTTAAAATGTCAGTACATATCTTCGAATCTCACTATAAAGCTGGAACTTCATTTAGAAACATCGAAATCAATGCATTTCATTCATAAAAAAATACTTCTGGGTGTTATTGAAATGCCTTTGGGCAGGATCAAATGCCTTTATTTAGGGCATGGTTATAAAATATTTTTAAAAGTAGCAAAATGCTTAAAAATTCTTAAAATATTAAGAATTTGAAAAAGAATGCTCATATTGCAGATCAATCTGAATCATGTTTGCTTAATTTTCCAAAATTTCTTTGAAAAAAACAAAAGAAAAGCTGCATTTTTTTTTTGGGGGGGGGGAGTACGAACAAGCTGAGATTTACTTTATATACGGTTCTTAGTGGGTTGGCTCTATTCAAGCAGAGTTCTTAGAAAACATAAACTAATTTTATCTTGGGAACTATCGAGAATTTTCAAATGAAATTTGATACACATACAGAAAAAGACATGCCAGATCGAATTATGTAAAGTCTTGGCTTCCCTAATGGAGAAATTTCGAGATAGCAGTTAATTAACTCGGTTAATCAATTTGTCAATCTGAATAAACCTGTTCCCTTGAGGCATTAACATCCACATTAGTTTTGTGAAGATGCAGTATTATTTACCTGTGTTGCAGAGGTGTCCTTTTTGACAACTGTACATCATTATTAAGGCAGAGATTTAATATTTCAGTCTGTATTTTAAAAGTTGATGTCAAATAGTCATGCATTTAACAGTGGAAATAAAAGTAACATTGAAAAAGAAAAATTATTTTTGCTATGTTTCAATGATGTGTTTAGAAACTGTTCATTATAACTAAAGTAAAATTGCAATTAAAATTAATTTTAATGTTCAAAGTCAGAATTTTTCAGTTCAAATGTAAGAAAATCGTCATATAATTATTTGAATAGAAAGAAATCAATAATAAGTAAAATTGTATAGTAAGTTTTTATTGATAGAGACTGGATATCCCCATTCCTCGAAATCAACATCTTCTTTTAAAGGTTGGGAATTTCCTGATTAATACAGTTGAAAGAGCTATTATAACTTTGGATGTTTCCTTTTCCACTTTTTTATTGAATGATTTCTATGCTTTTGTAATTTGTGTTACCTATTCCAAGCAAATGATTTAGGAAACAATCAACCTTTAAGATATATCAATAGTTCTTTATCTATTAAATGATTAAACTGATGTGTAACAATCGAAGTTATATGAGAAGCCTTGTGATTAGCAACAGATGGTTAAATGGATGGATGTTTATAGAAATTTCCTATTTTGGTTAAATTTTCTCAATAGTGTTTTTCCCCTTTAATATTCACTTGAACAAACACTAAATATATTATCTTCAAATTGAAATTAGTCTTGAATTTACTTTCTTCTTTCTTGCTGAGATTCTTTAAAATTTGTTAATAAGTTTTTCATCATTCATTCATTCATTATTTCATTATATAATGTGTTTCAATTGTATTAGTATTTCGATATATTCTGTTGATTTGAAAGAAAGATATTAAAAACTGATAGTTTTTCCTCCTTGCTTTCTCTTTTGTAGAATGCCTAACTCCTGATGATAATATATCTGTTCAATCACCTCGTTTTAGTCCCAACTTAGATACTCTCATTTACCTGGAGAATTCGGGAGGAGGACCTCATTTCAAAGGTGCTAAGTTAAGAAAGGTGCGAATACTAGTATAAATTGTATTTTATAATTAAGAAATGAATTGTTCATATGTTTTTTAATTTATGAAAAAATACATTTTTTTAAAATGTAGGGATTCCTTACCACACATATCCTATCACGTTTGAAACAAAATTGTCTTGTGGGTGTTCATGAATGCAATCCAATAAGCAGGATTTTAAAAAATAAAGCTCTTTATTTTACAAATATTCTAGGAAAAGAAACATAGCACAAGTATTAAGGCAGCACTTGTAAAAATCCATAACAGAGATTACCGATAAATCTCAACTCAGTGCTCGAAAGTTTCTTATAGCTCACCAGCTTGCTTGCTGATCAAAATACAACTAACTCTTCTTGGTTTGAGAGCTTGCTTTTATACTTTTTCAACAGGAAGTGACTTAATCTCCAGAAAGTTCACGAAGCCGGTAGAAATAGGTTGAAAGTTCGAGGTCCTTCTAGAAAATTCCTTTTGTCGCGAAGATTAGCATCTCAGGGAAACAACTTTGTAGCTTTGTAACACTATGCTTATAGATTGAATAGATAAATTAATAAACTATTTTGTTAACAATTTATTCTTGTGTACTTATCTTATTAACTTCTTTTATAGTATGACTGGAAGACTAAGAAAATTTCAACTGTAGTTGATCTTGTTGAACATGCTACCGGTAAGAGCTTATAGTTATTGCTTCGAACATCATAAAGATTACTGGTCTCTTAATTCTGTTTTCAGAAATTCAAACAAGAATGCATTGCTAATTTTTTTTTATTTGCATAAAGATATGTCTTATGCTAAATGTATGGCTTTCATATTTAAATATCAAAATCAATAAACTTTATTGTGATCATTTTTGATAGTGTATCTTTTTATCTTAATTTTCTAGACCAAAATCTAATTGTTCACATGCTTCACTTATTCAAACCAGTCCAGTTACAAGAAAAATTTTGATTTTGTATTTATAATAGTTAGTTAATTATGTAACCGAAAGCATTTTTTAAATTGTTATTTTTATAAATATAAAAAGTTGTAATATTATTGTTAGGCTTTTTTTATATGTTTCAACAGCTGTATGGTTTTTAATCTTTTCCTGGGATGTTTGAGAAGTGTAATCTGTCCAAACTATAATTTCTTTCACTTGTATTCAGTATTTGCTTTAAAGTATTTTGTAGCAAATTTTATTACTGAAATGTAATTCAAATTTTCTGTTTTAATGGGTTCTCTTCAGGGTTTAAGTTTCCTTTTTGTTTGATATGTGAGTAATATTCGAAGGTAGAAGAATAACTGAAAAGCATGCCATTCATAGATTAAAAGAATTATTTTATATGCAGGATTTTCCTTTTGTAATTTATAACTTTCTAATAAATGTTAGACTCCAAATAACTACTGGAAACACTCAAAATAAATTTGTCATGATGGAAATGGGACAGGTTTATAGAAACTATGTAACTTAATATGTATAGATTATGCTTTTTTATAATTTACTAGCCATTATACCCGCGACTCCACTCGCATTTATCTGTTCTATACATATGAAAAAAAAAGCAAAACACATATACTGTTGTATTGTATAGTTTTCGAGTTTTAATTTACAACCCCTTATGAGGTTTTAGGACCCTCAATCCTAACTAATAATACTTAGTTAATTACTAGTTTAAAAGTTTTGGATATACAACATTTTTGATCTCACAATTTGAAGCATATATGCAAAGATTGCTTGGAGTTCTCACTCCAGAACATGCCAAGGGAGAAACATGAAGTTTTTAACATGATAACGGCAGCTTTGTTTGGCATCCCAAATAATAATTTTGCAAGTTTGTTAGGCAATTACCCTATCAGACCTTTAGCTTGTATTGCATATAGGATTCTCAGTGTGAATTAAGATCAGAGATAACTGTAACGGAGAATGTGCTGTCCCGTCACCATCCAAATGTCTGATAGCTATTCTTGATGGTGCATGTGACATTTATATTGAATTTCAATAAGTATAAAATTAATTAAAAAATGTTTTTTCAGTTCCATATGAGACTTCAAGTAAGAGAGTCTTTGCCATTCTTTTCAGCTATTCAATTCCCTATTAATTTATATGCTGTTGGTTGATCTTTTGTTAGCCAAGGTTTATTTGTTCCCATCCATGTGAAATATTCACATCGTAGTTTGTTATATGTTACAAATTTCTGTTCAAAACATCATATGTTGACTTGTAGGCTTGGGTAATCCACGACATGACAACTTTTACCAATTAATTGATAAGAATCTTGATATCAACTGCTACCAAAAACCAACAATTAAAAAATTCAGCATCGCCCAAATAAATATTCACTATACAAGATGCAACGTGATCACAATAGTATGCCAACGTGAATAATTTTGGAAAATATTTTTGGTCAAGTTTATATTTTTGTGAAAATATATAAAATATCTGTTTGGTTCAGATTTTGTGGTCCGCATTCACACCTTACTATATTAAGAGCCTTGATATCCAAATGAATTCTGGATACAAATGAAGGTAAAAAGAGACAAAACATTTGTAGTTAGAAAATGTAAAGCTAAATGAAATGAAAGTAGAAATGTCTAAAGAAAGTAACTTAATTTTAACTTTAACAAAAGCAAGTGAGAAATTAAACAATGAAATAGGTTTAAGATGACAACAAACAAAAACATTATAAATTGTGTTTAAATTAATTTTGAAAAATGATTAAAAAATGGAGAAATAGTTGTACGGAAGTGGAATGAAGTTGCTGCCGGAGTTTTTGTGCAATAATATGTTCTGAAGTTACGGCAAAAAAACGTTAAAAATTACCTTTTTACTCCCGTTAGCAACTTTTTAACAGCGTAGTTAATCCTTCTAGGTGTGAAGGAAAATGCAGTAAAGCCTTGTTTATACGTCTTTTAAGGGACTGACGTAAAACGACGTATAAATTAAAAGACATATATTCGAAGTGAATTACAATGCATATGAATGTATCAGGACCATGATGAAACGACGTATAAATGCAAACAACATATAAATGAGAAACATTTAAATGGCGCTTTACTGTATGTCTCAAATTTCGTTTCTGCGTGTTTTAGATACAGATTCACAACATAATATTTGGGATTTTGAGCTCTGATGACAGTTTAATAACTTGAATTGTTAACAGGGGAAAATATTACCTGAAATATAGGTATTATGAAGGCAAAAAAAGAGCCCATAAACCTGTAGTTAAAAAAATGCAAAGGTGAAAGAAAATTTCATTTTTGTCCTTTGATAAGTTTGAAAAAGTATGAATTTGTAGGTTGCGCAAGAAAATAGACAATGCAATAAAACTGATAAACTTATAAATTAACTATAATCTTATTCAAAGAGATCAAATTAAAAAACAGTAATTTAAAAGACATAAGCATTAAAAATTTAAGAGTGCTAAAATCTGAGACAAAATTTAGGTGAACTATAAAAGAAATCCCAACGATTTTGCAAAGCGGTGTTTAAAGGTAATTTACAGCTTGCCCATATTAAAAGATGCGAAAGAGAGAATATCCAAAGAAAGCAACTTTATTTTTGGCGAAAGTATGCGACTGGGAGATGTGATTAGGTTTAAGATAACAAACGAAAGCATTGTTACGAATTGTGTTGAAATTAATTTTTTTAATTGATTATAAATGAGGAAAAAAGTTGTGCAGAAATAGAACAGGTGTCACTGAAAGGCTAATTTTTTTTAATTTTAATATGGTGTAAAAATAGTTTCTGTGCGATGATATGTTCCAAAGTTATGGCAGAAAAACTTTAAAAAGGAACGTTTAACTTGACTTGAATTGTATCCCCGAGAGATACGAGGTTTAGGGATTTTTAGCTACAAAGGCAAAGGAGCATTTAGAATTTCCATCAACCTATGATGAAAGTTGTCTTTGGATGTCCATTTTTATTAGCTTTTTTTTTTTCTTCCCCTTTAGGAAGGACTAGCAAATTTTTAACAGCGTAATTAATCCTTCTGGGTGTTACAGAACGTTTGTTCCAAATTTCGTTCTAATCCATCAAGGGGTGTGGAATTGTATAAGGTTCAAACAGACAGACATTGAATTTTATATATATATATTTATTCATATTTTAAAATCTTTTAATCACTTTCCAATATAACATTGCTTACTGAGGAAAGAAGAATCATTTATAATTTCCATCAACCCATGATGAAAGTTGTCTTTAGATGTCCATTTTTATTAGCCTTTTTTTTTTTTTTTCTCCAGCCACTTAGGTCCAAAAAATGTTATGTTTTTATTAAAATTTATAACATTTTCTTCTGTCAGTCTACTGTAACCACATGTGTTCAGCTAAACTTTCTAGGCAAGAAGCACATTGGGCAAAAGAAGACTTCACTATAATTAACATTTTTTTATGTAAAAAATACTTTTATATTAGTATTATAATATATGAAATCCTCTTATTATTTTAAACATTATTTCTAATTAAAATTAGAATATATATGTCACCAAACAAATTTTAATTCTTGTTTCTCCAAAAATTAGTCTAGCAAATTTTTAAAAACTACCAAAAGCAGATTTTTTTTTCTATAAGTTATTAAGATTTTTTTAAGAATGGTTCAATATTTAATTAAAATTTTCAAGTGCTAACTTAGAGGGAAATAACTAAAATGATTTAATTCAATAACAGGGAACTATTAAAGATAATATTTTTCTGTACATAAGAAACATAATTTTTAAAAAATTAAAACTATTATTAACTGTCAAAACTTTCTCTAAAACTTTCTTTATGCTTCTTGTTATTTGTGAGCAAGGTTTGAAGAAAATCTATAGATATCTTGGATTTCTATGCCAAACTATTTATGAATTTCACTTTTATTTATAGAGATCATTTGAAATGCATGGACATCACATTACAGTATGCATCTTCATAATCTAAAACAGGTCCATCATAATTCATATTGGCATGTAATTTTTAATTTTCCTTGTACAGTTTCGATTGTTTATTCATTGTTTGAAGAAGGAAATCAACAGAGTTTAATATTCCATGAATATTAACTATCTTATTAATTTCTTCATTTTGTTACAAACATGTTGTAAATCAAATTATGAGAAAACAGTGTTTGTTAAATTTTGCATTTTCATAAATATTCTGTTTTATTAGGGGATGAATTTCCTGGAATTTATGTGGAATGTTTGCCATCACAATGCTGGTCAGAAGATGGGAAACACATATATTTTTCAACTATATGGCGTAGTCGTGTGGTAATAAATTTATTTATTTGAAATAAATTTGCATATTATGTCTACATTATCTATCAATGTATTTTTATATGGATTTCTTTTGGAGAAAAATCTAATTTAGTTATTTTCAAGAAACAATGAAGCACTTTCTGTTCATATGTATATAATTTTTTTTAATTTATAAGTTGATTTTTTATAACAGATCTGTACTTATTTAATGTTTAAAAATTCATATGATCTCCTAGATTTTGATTCTCTATCAGTTGTACAATCTAAATTCTGGTACACTATGGTTTTAAATATGTCGTGATATTTATGAATAAGAACGATTTTGAAATTAATGAATGCATGAAACTTGAAAATTAATCCAAAATTTAGTAAAAACAACAAAATTAGTCTATTGTATAGATAAAATTTGTGTTAATTTTTTTAGGCTATTTTGTGTGTTGATATTGAAAATGGACAGTTTCTAAAAGTACAAGTTGGTATGTTATATTTATTTCCATATAGATATTTGTGAAATAATGATTTTATAATTTTCTTGAATTATGTGGATGATTCAACAAGAGTTACACTGAATATATTAGGTTACTTTCTATAAATCAAATGTAGTTTTATATTGTTAGATGAAACTTTAATTTCTTCTTCATAATTTGCACTGACCCTTTTTGATTAAACTGCTTTAAAGTAATTGGGCAGAAATGTAAAAAAAATCCCCATCAAACCAGTCTGTTGATTTGATTTGGAAACCAGAGCAGTAGACTTGTGCCTCAATTCTTGATTGATTCACTTGTATCTTGATGTTATTCCAGAAGTGGAAATATTTATGTTTATGCAAATTTGCTGCATAAGTATATATATCAGAATTGGAGTTATGTATATTATTCTATTCAGATGACACACTGATAGATCTGAGGTTGCAGGGGTTGATCCAGGTTTCTATTTTAGGGGCCCATTTTTGTGACGAAAAAAAAATATTCGTGTGAAAAAAAATTATTATTGTGAAAAAAAATTATTATTTTGAAAAATAAAAAATATTTTTGTGGAAAATTTTCATAACGCATTTCTACCGCGGCTGAATGCCCCAGCTTATCTTTATAGCAGATCGCATGCAGAAAGAGAGCAGGCAATCTCAAAATGCTTTCTCCATGCATGTATGAGTTTTCGTCAGTCGATTGTCGGAGGAGAGCTTCCTTCCAATGTTTTATTTTCTGGGAGGTTAGTTCATGGCTGAACTCGTTCAAAAATTTCGAGAATCGTTGTTTGGCCGTGGAAAAATTTTAAAAAGGGATCATTTTTATAAAATGAAATTTTGTAAAAGGGTCGTTTTTACGAATTTGAATTTTGTGAAGGAGCCAATTATGAATTTGAATTTTGTGAAGGGCCTGTTTTTATAAAGTGGAATTTTGTGAAGGGGCCACAAAACAGCCCAAATTTTTGACTGGATCGACCAATGGTGTGCTTCATACTGGTGTTTCTTTTATGTAACACAAGTTGAGTTTGACTCTATTTTTAAATAAATTATTGGTTAGCATTTTAAAAGTTTTGACTCTTCATTAATATCACCATGAACTGCTGCCATGCTGTGTAATTCCAAAATGTATATTTTAAAATGATATAGAAATAAAATAAGTAAGACAAATCAGGGTAATTGGGAACTATAACTATTTTGTGCACTAGTGAGGTATTAGTGAACTGGAAAGCATTTTCTTTGATTAAATCACTCTAGAAGAAGAACACTTTCCCACTTTTTGCAGTCCTATTTGGTAACATTTCTTAACTTTAGTTGCAACTATGAAAAAGTGAAATCAAAACTTCCATAAGTTTGATTGTTCATTCTCTGTACCAAGATAAGTTGCTGAGTTATATATTTCTTAAATCTGCGGGATATAATGATTATGAGGAAACTTCAATTTTCATTTTTGGATTTTATTATGAGAAACAGGTTAGCCTTATTAATATAACTTCAATTTTCATCATGAGGTAATTGAGGACAGGTTTTTATTGTAACAAATGTGTATATTTTGTATGTGTTTGGAATAATTTAATATATTTTAGGAAATTATTTAACATTTAGGAATACAGTCCCATTCCATTCCACTAAAAATATTTATTCTTTCATGTCAAATTAACAGCTGACTTAAAAAAAAAATCTTCCATGTAATCTCATACATATTACTTTTCACATATGAAAATTGGTTGTTAAATCCTGATTTGAAGCTGTTGGGCATCGATTATCGAAGAAAACCGATGATGAGGAAGACAAAAGCGTGATACTTATAAATGAATCTGAAGATGATGATTTTGCCTCTTTTCAGCAAGAAAAGGAGGCTGCAGAAATAGAGGAAATAACTTGTCTCGAATCATCCATGGCTGATTTTTCAACGTATATATACAGTGGCTCCCAAAAGTGTTCGTACACTTACGATTTTCAATGAAATAGGGCTCTATCCTTGAATTAAAATTAATATTTCAGAATAGGTATTTAATAATAAGATCTATAATCTATTCTTAACAAAACTACATGAAATATTTTAAAAACGTAGTAAAACTTTATTTTTAAGAAATCAATAATCAAAAAGTAACAAAAACTTTATCTCACAAAAGTCTTCGTACACTTTAAAAAAATCTCTACATATTAGTAAATATTATAATTTTTCGTTAAATCAATATTTAGTAGGATATCCTTTAGCATCCACAACAGCTTTTAAACGTTTGGGAATAGATTTCACTAGTTTTTTTTTGTAATTTCTGCATCAATGTTCATCCATTCTTCCATCATTACTGTTTTTAGTTCGCTTTTAGTTTTAATGTCTTGTTTGCGTACTCTAACCTCTAGTTCTCTCCAAATATGTTCTATTGGGTTTAAATCTGGCGATTGAGGTGGTGTTTTCAAATTTTGTGGACAATTATAGAGACACCAGAGGCGAACGTTGAGAGCCGTATGCATAGGATCGTTATCTTGATAAAAAAAAATTGTTTCCAATACCCAAATTTTGGGCTGATAATTTTAAATTGTCTTTTAAAATATTTAAATAAAGAGCATGATTCATTATACCATCAAAAAATACCAAATTACCTAGTCCTGATGCTGACATGCACCCCCACACAAGGGCACCTCTACCGCTATACGTAACTGCGAAGGAAAGGACTTTATTTTGCGAAGGAAAGCAAGAGTTTCCTTTTTTTCGTACTAACAAAAAATTTTCTACGGGTAGAACGCCCATTTACTCCAGCTGCTCTGAGAACTCGTCGAACAGTTTCAGGTGAAATTGTGGTAGAAAAGTTTTCATTAAATACTGCAGAAACTTTTAAGGCACTCAAACTTGGATTTTTCACAAATTTTCTAATTATAAATCTCTGATCACGTTGTGTTAACATTGCCGGTCGACCTTTTCTTACCTTGTTTTCAATCCGATTTTCTTCTTTAAAGCGTTTTATCACATATTGCCCTGTAGAATAGGATAAATTAACTAATTTAGCGACATTCTGAACTGATTTACCACTACTATGAAGAAAAATAATCAATTTACGAATGCTTATTGTTGTTTCTTTATGACTACGAACCATTTTTAAATAATAAATAGAATATTACGGTGTAAGCAAGCAAAAATTAAAGCCAAACAATTTTATAAATCCCACACAATGCAAAAATAAAAATAAAGTGACAGACGATAATTTAAGTTATGAATTTATCCGAAAATATTTCCGTGTACGAAGACTTTTGTGAGATAAAATTTTTGTTACTTTTTGATTATTGATTTCTTAAAAATAAAGTTTTACTATGTTCTTAAAATATTTCATGTAGTTTTGTTAAGAACAGTTTATAGATCTTATTATTAAATACCTATTCCGAAATATTAATTTTAATTCATGGATAGAGCCCTATTTCATTGCAAATCGTAAGTGTACGAACACTTTTGGGAGCCACTGTATATATATATATTGGTCGATATCTTTGGAGGTGTCAGAATGAAGACTCATTATTCATATGTATAGAGGATTGAGGGAGTTGACAGTGATGAAATGGATGTGATAGGTTTGAAGAGCACTAATGAGTCCATATCAAAATTTGGTGGGAAATGGCTGCTATTTCTAGGAGTCGGATAAAAGCTATACTTCTAGATCTTTTTGTTGAACTAGATAAAAGGAAAGAAGCATTTGCTTTTTCAGGTAGTTGTAAATGTAAAAGAAAAATCAGTTGAATAGTGGATTGACTATGTTGTGCTTGAAATAGGAGTTCTACTTTCTACTACTAAATTGAACTCCTAATTTTTATATAGTTCCCAAGTCTTAAATTTTTCCTTCGTATGTATCATAATATTCTGCCATTTCTGTTTTTATATAGGTTCATTTCCCTTCTTTCTTGACAAAGTTCTAGTTAGGAAGATTACACATTACTCCAAATTTGAGATTACTTATTTGGAAATAAAGGAATATGGCAGTTTATATATGGTATTCCATGATATTGGAGATATTTTTGCTGAAAAACAGTCAAAAAATTGATTGGGGGGTAATCGGCAATGACATGCATTCTGAGGTGATGTGCAGTAGTTTCTCATCATTTTTAAATACTTTCTCTTCAAATCTATTTGTTAATATGATCAGAAACCCAAATAGGTGTTTCCAATTACCCCACAGTCTCTGGAGTAAATGGGAATCCTCCTGTAATTGAGAATGATTAATTAAAAAATTATTTTGCAACAAAAATCATTGCTGAATGATCCTTGAAGAACAAATTATGTATTTACAAAGAATGTAAAATTTTGTTTGATATTATCGTATTTTCCTTCCTTTTCTCTTTTTTGATACTGTCAGAAACTTGGGGGTTTTGTTCTTATTTAGTCTATTTTCTCTTGTTTGCAAATCTAATGGGTTTATAATTTAGTCATAAAATTAAATTAACAAATGTTATTCTTTTGCAGATGAACAGTTTGGTTCTTCTGTTGTTCTCGATGTTCAACATAATATGCTTATTGCTGTATTATCAGCTCCAAATATTGATCCATGTTTGGTAAGTTAAACACTTATTCCTATTTCATGGTATAAATTTGGGGAGGCAGGTTTGTTATTGAAATTCTCTATTTGGCTGGAAGCTAAAATATCAGGTTGTTAAAGATTAGCTTTAACATACATTTATATTGGAATAGCATTAGAAACTGTGATGTTTGGCTACTGTTGAAGATGGTTGGGATCTTGGCGCAATTTGTCTGGCTTGTTTTTGTTCTGTTAGTTGGAAAGAGTCCTGGTTTCTCAGTGGTGCGACATACTGCATTAGTTTCTAAAGTGTGCTTCTTGTATTTTTTGTGTACTTGTAAACAGAGATATTTTTCTAAAATCTATCTATCATCATTTCAAAATAGGAAAACATCACAGATACATTTAGATCCACATGTAAACATTTGCAGTGATTTCTTTATTGGTGATTGATGTTTTAATTATTACAGATCATGAATCAAAATGATACAAGTTTTCTTTGTATTGTGGAAGTTCAGTTTATCAAGTATTTCTTATTGGAGTCTTTTTTTTATTACATCCATTTTTTTTCCCCTTTGAAAAACGGCTTTATCTATAAAACAGCAAGCTTCAAGCATAGTTTTCTATATATGCTTTGTTTTCTGAAGCTTGGCTTTTTTCCTCTTTAATGATTTAGCAAGAGTAACTTCAATATTTTTTTAATATGCAACTTAATCTGGCTCCAAAAAAATCCATGTGAAAAAGTTGTTGAAATTATTGCATATAGCTGATATACCTGAGGTTTGCTTGGAATGAAAATATTTTCATCTCTTTTATTAATAAAACTATTTAATTAATAGTTGTGAAGCCTTCATTGAAGCTTTTTGTATAGCTTGTATTTGGATTTATTTGTGAATTTGGATTTGTGGAAAGCTTCTGGATTTGTATAGTTTGCAAACTATTTCTGAATTACACTTTTATTTAAATAGATTATAGGAATTCAGAGATTTAATTTTTGATTGTTTATTTTCTTATAAATTCCCAGAATTTTTTTATAGTTTCTTGTACAGTGCCTATAATATATTTGGTGGCATATTGATAAAGGAAAAAGAATGCATTTTTGTACCAAGAGCAGGTCTTGAAGTGCGGAGCAAAGAGAAAAAAATCTAGTACATTTAATTCATCTTAAAATTAAATATTATGACAGGGAGAGACAAAAATGCATTACCCCAGTTACTATACTCTTGCTACTTGAATATTTTGATTCATTTTGGGTATTTTTTCCACCTGTGTGCAACTTTTTACATTATTATTCTACAGCATTATTTGAAATTTTTCAATTTCTGATTCAACAGTGACTAACAATTTTCAGAAGTTTTGTGCATTAATTTAATAAACTCAATTTATCTTTTATGTATAATCTTAATATTTGTAATTCATACATCAGCACTACTTTAATCATACATTTTAAATAAACAAAAGTTTTCTCCTCCTCAGGTTATTGGTCAAATTGATGCAAAAAATAGAGCAGTAATAGCATGGAATTATTTGGATTCCCGTGCTCCAGTTATCCATTCTGATATCAAGTGGAACATCAAAAGACTGACTCCTACAGTGCCTAATGAAAAATATTGTATGTTACTGTAACTGATCTTTTTCTTATTCGTTCTAGCATTTGGTAAAGTTTACATGATATATCTGCTGTGATTTCACTCCTTCTGTTTTTTTTTTAATTCCAATTAACAATCACACATTAAAATAAAATCTGTAAATTGTTTTAATGCACAATTACCAAGTCATATTGTCACATGATTTTCTCTAAGGTTTCATCAAGATAATCATCATCAAGTTTCATCAATTGTTCACTTTGGATTGAGACTTGCATTTCTAGTATAAGATTAACATGCTACATAACAGTTCAATAATGCTAGATTGAAGTGATGTATCATTTTAAATGAATAACCGTGCCCCAAAAAAAGTGTTTTTATATTCAGAGTGTCTACTCTAATCATGATCCAATAGCTAGTTTCTTAACCATTAGACAGACATATACTTCTTTGCTTTGAAAAATGCTTTGGATGATATAAAGAATTATATTTTATGTTGTTTTAGTCAATAAATGTACTGCTGAAAAAATTACTAAGTTAAAATTTTTATACACTCCCATGGACCTATTAGTCATATTTAATAAAATATTCTTGACACACTAACTTTTTTTAAAAAATTTCCCTCTTGTATGACTAAAATTGACTGAGTTATAAAGCTTTGAATTTCATTATTTTAAGCCAATCAGTGAAATATTGATATTCAAAGCTTCAAAACTTACTTAACAGCTTTTTTTTATTTTTATTTTGTATTTATTATTATTTTTATTTTTTTTGTTTAAAATGTTTCTGTGTCAAGAATATTGTACTTAATATGAATATTGGGGTTGGGGGGGGGGGCCTGTATGCAAAAATGTAGTCTTCATAATTTTTTCAGTAGTACAATTTTTGTCTCGAACAATCTATACTTATAAAAAGGAATGTATGCATGTACTATAATATGCCAAGATATACTATTATATACCAAGGCTCATCCCAAACTGAATTTCCCAATTCATTGTCTCCCCTTCCACTTCTTATGTTTCATCTCCTAAAAAGTGGCTGAACAATCATAAAGAATCGCTTGTGAATCATATTCACTTATAAATCTCCAAAATTCAAAGATTACTAGAAAATATGATGATTATGGCAAAGGAATTATAATAGCAGTTCATTATTAGCCTTGTCAACTAATATTCAAGTCTATGTTAATTTATAAATATATTTCTGAATATTGTGGAAGATGTGTTTTGTTTATTATTTGCGGTATTATTTATTATATTTCTTTGGTCAGAATGAAATCTTTTAAGCATGCAACTATAATCAAGTATTTTTTTAAAATTTTAATGTTAGAATGCGAATCATGATACCGATGATTAAGAGAAAATAAATTGAATTATTTTCTTTTCTTCATTAGACTTAGTGGGCATGATTTTTAAATCAAAATAAAATTCCCTGGTTTATGCTTTATTTAGAATTTATGCTTTGAAGCTACACTTTTTATATTTTTTTAAAATTGCAGCTGATCTTGATTTTGAGGTTATTGTCATTTCACCAACAGAAATACGAAAAAAATGTCATCTGATTGTTATGCCTCATGGTAAGATTTTTTTTCCCCCTACAATTTAGTTTATTTTTCAAATAACATCTCAATTGCTTATATTTTTTTAATTATACATTTTTAAAGACTGTTGATTCTTTTGATTATAGGTGGTCTACATTGGTTCTCTCCAGCTGGATTTCTGTATAAGTATATTGGTTTTCTCAAACTGGGATATATTTTGTGCTTAGGTAAGTTCAGTTGTTAAGGTAGACTTTATGCATAGTGCATTTTCATAATGTAAATATCTATTGTAATAAATCAATTTCCACCATTCATATCTTTCTCATTTATACTTATTTACATTCTTATTTCATGGTCTGATTCATTTGTACTTGCTTGATTTGCATCAATTATCTTGCATTCTGTTATATGTAATTTTATGTCAGTCCTTGAAAGACATATAAAGCAGTGCTTTACTGTATATATTATAAAATATTAATTTTTAAATATTTGCATTTGTATGCTCTCTTGGGCTTTGAATTCTGAGCCATGGGGTTGAATGAGTCGAGATAGCACTTGAACCAACATTCTTTTCCCTGGCGTTTCACTTTAACATGAATGTTTACCAAGTAGCAGTTAAATGTGAAACAGATCCAACACAGATCACATTGAAATGAATAAGTTGAAGACAACCACTGTGAAAGCAGTTTTCAGCACATTCACTCATATCTTGGAAGCTCAGTCTCTGCCACTAGTAATTCTACTTTTTGGCCTTTATTTTTCAGAGACATTTTCCTCTGAGTAGTTCTGCCCTGTATTTGCCCTTATTTTTCATAAAATATCTTATTT
The DNA here is from genome assembly GCA_013235015.1 of Araneus ventricosus. Taxonomy (NCBI): domain Eukaryota; kingdom Metazoa; phylum Arthropoda; class Arachnida; order Araneae; family Araneidae; genus Araneus; species Araneus ventricosus. Next base: position 24,339 of record BGPR01019157.1, read on the forward strand.
TATTTATAATTTCAGTATATCAGGAAAGAATGATATTCACCCACATGAACTTCTTGAGTTATTGAGATTCTAATATTTTAAAGCAACACCAGTTTTTTTAACTGTCTGCAGTTTGAGAAGATACATACGAGATGGGAAGCCACATTTACCTAAAAAAGAAGCTTAGCAGATTAGTTATATTTTTGGACAAATTAACATAAGTATATATTTATGTTATGAATTGAAATACCCATTAGATCTGTTGGTTGAAGTGAGAAAATAAAATCTCAATTCTGGAAATATTGGAACATATAGGAGTAGCTGATGTTCAGGTTGGAATTTTCATTGAAAATTATCAATTCACTTAGTATTGAAAGTTTAAGATCAAAATAATTTGAGGGGTCATTAGAGTATATATTTTCATGAAGTAGATATACATGATTCATTTCAATGTAAATTATCCAAGCTTGGGTATATTATGCAGATAGTTTATTTATTTTTTTTCATTTACTTATAGAAATTCCTTTATTTTCAAGAGAGTGCATGATCAATCCAATTGAGCTGTTGCACAATTTTTTGCATATAAAGAGACAAAAAGTAAAAATATCATTTGTAAATTAACCTTAAAGTTTTACTTTTGTAGAAAAACTAGGAATTATATTTTTCAGTAAAACTTTAAACTATAGTAATGAGACTAACTTTACTCAGAATTACTTTTCTCATCAATAGAAAAATCCCTGACTGGAACTATTTATCTCTGTAACCAAAAATAGAAAATCATCTGACTCAGAATGATTAATCGATCTGGCATCAACACAGAACAGAATGAAACTAGAATACAAATTGTTCGATGTACTGGGATGCTTGAGCAACTAGCATTGTTTTCCTAAATTTTGTAAATTTGGGTTATTTAAGAACCAACTGATTTTCATGTTTTTCTATAATTTTTTTCTTAATTTCTTGAAAATCAACATGAAAATTTCTACATCATCTTAGAAACCCAAAAATACTCTCTTTCCAGTATCTTTACTATAAACTCTGTATGATGTAGTTAGGTACAGTTTTCAAAAATTTCTAATAATTAATATCCAAACCAAGAATTTTCAGTTGATAACTTAAATGCAGAAGTTGATCTCCCCAATTATATTGTCAAATGCCTTGTGACTTTTTTTGTCTGATTTTATGTAAATCTCTTTTGATTTTATAACAAAATTGTTTCCAAACACAAATAAAATGTGGAAAAAATTATTATGCATTAAAAGCATTTCAAGAATTTTTTTGTCATATAAATGTTTTCAATCATCAATTTCTAAGCTTTTTCTGATTGCATAAGATTTTATTTTCTCCTCCTAATAAGTTTTGCAAAATATATGAATAAATGTTTTTTTAATTTTAATACTTAGTCCATTTCAATTACTTTTAAATGAAATTTATTTGAAATTGTTTTAGTGATGTCAAGAAATCCTCAAATGAAATGTCAAATGCAATATTTGAGAATTCATTGGAAGATATTGCATTCATTTGTATTTTATCCACTTACATTAGATTTGATTTAGCCACTTATAGTCACCTTTGAAGTTTGAACTGGTTTCAAATTTCTTTTATTTGGTTATGAGCTATTCATACTAACGAATTATCCAGTTGAAGTGTAGAAGTATGACTTTTTATATTTTACTTAATTTATAAATCATTAAGTTTGAATGTTCAGTTTTATATTTTTTATCCTATAGTTTTAAGTATAAAATAAAATCGTATACATTAGCTATTTTAATTTCCTATGAACATTATTTCTTTTGCATGGCACCTCAAATGCAAATTTCAATGTGAGTTGCTGAATTATTACGCACTAGCTTGCGATGGGTGAACTATCCCAGTCTCTTAAAAGGTGCTTTAATTCAATAAAAGAATTTTGATCGCAATCGGCTGTTATTTATTAAATGATACCAAAATTCAATAATAAAGAAAAATAAACATCCGTGAAATACTAAGAAATTTAGGATTATTTAACTTACTGTAACTGTTGTTTCTATGTCAAACCAAATGTAATGCTGTATAATCTATTTGGATCATAGTCATACAAGTTGAATAGTTTAAGCCAATGATTATATTTGAATTTTTATCATGTAATATCTACAGGGGATACTTCTTTGTTTTTAATATATTTTTCTTAGAATTTTTAGCAATCTGCTCTATATGTTAAGAAATAATTGTGGTAATGTTGGTGATATTTTTTCTCCTTTGACAGATCTCATGGTTTTCTTAGTGCCCATATATGGACAGTATCCAGTGATCATTATTTTATTGTTTTAATTTAGAGTATTTTTTATTTAAAAAAATAACGAAGTTGTTAGATAACGAAAGAAATTAACCTTACTTTAACTTGTTATGACAATCAAACAACAGATTCACATTGGTTTAATAATATTTACAAATATCAGGAAACGTACAAGGTGTAAATTATAAAAGATTAAAATTACCATTTCCAAAACTTGTTTCAATTTTTTAGATATCTTTCCGCTTTGTCTAAAGTTTTGAATTTTCTTTTCTTGTTGTAATTCTCCTTTGCTGAATTTGAACTCATTATTTTCTTACTTTAATGCATTATTTTTTTCTTGAAATACAGCTTTGTTTTCTTTAAACTTTCATTTATTTCCCTTTTAAGAAATGAATATTTTAAAAAATTTATCACCATAATGTTTTAAAAATATTTTCTGTGATTCTCTTCCGAAATTCTTTGTTCTTTATTTTTTGGACTGTGTCTAAATGTGCCCAAGGTTAATATTTGAACAGATATAATGTGTATTGCCAGTTCAACACATCATTAAAAGCTTCGTGACGCTGAATCTGATCAATTGAAAAACATGCCTCAAAGGTGCTTGGGTAAGAGTGCCTGTTTAATGCTTTTCTGAAAATGATTGTTGTTCTTAATTCCATGTGAGGCTTACTTTAAAATTTGTAATATCTATTAAGTATAGCCTACTGGCCAAAGAAACCATTGCACAGTTTAAAATTCAAAAAACGACTTTACAGGGTCAATATACTTTACAATATGGTTCACAATAAGTTAGAGAATCATGGTCCCATTTTGATTCAATGCATCAAAAAAAGGCATTTAGCGGACCTGACCAGAAAGTGATATGCAAGATAATTATGATTTGGGCTCACCCTTTCACAGAAAGCGATAATGAATATGCAGTTTCAATAATATAGTTTTATTTGATCCTGCAGACATGTATTTTCATAAAAAATAACATATATTCAGGAAGATATAAAATGTTTTTTAAGAAATCCCAAATTGTTCTGCATGTTTTGTATAATATCAAGTTTTTCAGCAAATCCTTACAAACAGAATACACTTGTGTATACTTAGTGAAGCCTCACTTGTTAAATTACAAATAAACAGCCTTTGCAAAATACTTTTAATATTCAAAGATTAGAAGTGTTGTAGTAAATAAATAATTTTAACTTTTATTGCATATTGTGTGCAGCATAGCATAATATTTCTCATAATTTCAATAAAATATATAGGCTTATATAAAAGTCAAGTTGTATAACGATAATATTAAAGTATTATTGTGCAGTAAGGTGAATTTCATTACTCTAACAAGAAGCAGAAGATAAAAGGTTTTCTAAAATTAGTATTTTGAAACTGGGATCTTTGAATAGTTTATTGCATTACTAAAGGTAGAAATATTAAATACCCCTACACCTATAGAATTAAATTTTCAATTTTAAATTTACACATGTAAATTGAATGCATAATTGTATCAATTTTTATTATGTTCTTATTTTATAAACATTGTGCTAGAGACACTATATAATTATAAAAGATCAAGTCTGCCTTTGTGCTTTACTCATCTCCAGATATGATTATTTATATGACGTAGACATTTTTTACCAGTGATATATTTTTTCCCAATGAGAGAATATCCATGTTTTAGAATTCTTCAAGAAATTAAAGCGTGTAATAGCTTCTAACTGTGCAACCCAGCGACTAGGTCATTGCAAAAAAAAGTTGACCTCCTTCATATCAATAACCGGGTTACTATGGTTCTGAGATTTGCAGAATAATAGGTGTTAATAAGGAGATGTGCCCAATCTATCTCTATATAACAATGATCTTGAATGAATTATTTGGACCTTAAATCCCATTTTTAAATTTACTTACTGGATTACTAGTAGTGAAAATACCACTTCTTGAATCAGTAACTTTAAATTTAGTTTGTAGTTTTTTACTACCAACCTCATACTTTTCAGTGGCAGTCGAAGCCTTTGTATTAGACCAATTGCTTCGGATGGTTATCTCAGTCTGTCTACTCTTGGCTCCAGTTCAATGATTTAGAAGGTGGGATGGTGTAAGTGCTCAAACCATTGCCAGAAGAGTGTAAAAATTCAATTTTACAGAATTTATTGGGTGCTTTTGTGTATATGAGATATGCAAGAAGCAAGTAGTATAATCAAATAAAAATCAAATATTTCAGATTTTTTATACAATTGGCACAAAAGCGAGCAAACTAAAAAAAAAATTTTTTTAAATATTTTGCAACCAACTCAAATACATAAGCTAGACAGGTAATTTAATTTATTGAATTAACTCTAAATTGAATGTGATCAAATTTTAAATCCCATTAATGAAGCCAAGTACTGTCGATATCGTGTGACAGCTTCAAACAAGATGATTAAATTTAGTATATGGTTTTACTCATCAAAATTTGTAGAATCTGTATCATATTTTAGTCAAAATCATTAAAATCATCCAGGCACATATTCTTCAAATGATAATTATTTTTTTGGATTATGATTTTTAAGCATTTTAAATCTATACATTTAATTTAGAGTATTAATATCTTAAACATTTACATATTGGTTAGTATGTTTATATTATAAGTAAAAAGTTTTCACGGATTAATTATGTCTAATTGAAAAAAAAATTTAAAAAGAATTCAGACTTTTTTATATGCAAATAAGTAATGTAGGATGAACTATGAAGAAATACCTGCTTATTGCTATGAAACTGGTGTAATAAGCTTGAAATAAGTAATCCATTCAGTTAGTTAAAAAAAAAATGCTGAGATTGAAAAGAAACTTAATTAATAACTCATAAAATGGCCAGAGAATTTTTGTTCTGTAGTATCTTCATCTTTTTCTTCTTATTCATTATTAAATTTTTTTAAAAAAAAGCATTGAAGTTCTCATTGTTTGAGTCTTACTTACATATAAGGTTAAATATTTGTGGATTTAATTGAGTTTAATTAAGAGTGAAAGCTTTTTTGCTTAATCACTCTTGCTATCAGTTGCCTCCTCTTTTCCCACATTTTTGTTGGCATGAAATTTTTGGCCCATAGGCACAGCTATCAATCTCTGTCAACAACTACTTGAACTCTCAAGAGTGGCAGATCATCTGTTCCCTTCAATTAG
>BGPR01019158.1:0-29733 GCA_013235015.1 Araneus ventricosus
CTCTGGGCGATTCCAAGTTCCTCGGATACTTCCAGCTGGGTACGTCCACATTCCAGTCGTCCGATAATTCTACCACGTAAAAAATCATCCAAATGCTTCCTTTGTGCCATAACTATGCGGTTATTGCACTAAAAGGCTTTTAAAGCGCTTGTGAACAATTTTACTTCTTTGCCACCATTCCTTATATACCCCTCTTTTACACTCTCGTCATTGTGACGTACTATCCGCGCCATCTGGTGGTTTCCTGTAATTTGCATATTCTTCTTCAAGATGTGTGTGATAATTCTACAGGTGAAATTTTTATTTTAGAGTTCAATTTCTGTGTGATTCTGAATTATCCTTAATTTATGGACATGAGTGTATATTAACTTCATAATTCAATTTAATTTGTATGCAGTGGCAGCTCGTGTTATGTAATCTTGGAGGTGCTATAACTTTTAAACAATTCTTCACTGTGCAATGATGCATATTTGAACCACCTAGGGTGGGTTTTTTTTTTTTTTTGTATTTTTCCATTAACTTTGAGTAATTTTATATTTAATCAACAAACTTAAAACATTTTTTCTCTTCTAATAGGTAAGTATTTTAACAAATTTATTTTAATAAAAAAATTAAAACTCAAAATTTGTTTTCCATTTCCTTTTCCTGTATTCCACACTACATTTATAAAGATTCACACAGCTGCGCTTCAACAATAAAATGACAATCAATGTATATAAAAGCCAGGGATTGAAGTAATACAGTCACATGGTTTGGTTTGGCTAAGTGCCAAGCAGACTCGGACGATCTGTCTACGCCTATAAATTAGCATACACTGTTTTCAATCTTTGCCGCTTTGAGTTTCCCTACTTTTTATTATTTATGTTGCTTCACCCAAGCACTCTGTTATCCATTCCCTTATTTATGTTGATTCATTATAGCATTACTAATTGCTTTTAAAGTTCTGATTTGAGTGTTGCTAAATGAGTTATGTTTTTAAGAAGCTATTAAAAATAATTCTTTCCTAAGATTTGAATTTCACTTTGCATTATTTTAATTAAAAGGGTTCTTTCTTAATATTTGAATTTGTGGTGCATTCTATTGCAGAAAGTATCTTTAAAGTTTTTTTACTAATTGCTTTTAATTAGACCTGATCTGAGTGTTGGTAAAAATGAGTTACCTGATTTAACTTTAAAGTTTTTTACTAATTGTTTTTAATTAGTTCTGATCCGAGTGTAGGTATAAATGAGTTACTCGATTTACCGCATTCTATTGCGAATCACTATTTGTTATCTTTAAAGTTTTTTACTAATTGCTTTTAATTAGTTATGATTTGGGTATTAGTAAGTGAGTGCTGTTTTTTTAAGAAGCTATTAAAAACAGTTGTTTCTAAAGATTTGAATTTGTGGTGCATATTTCTATTTTGTAACTTTCGTTTTTGTTAAAATAGTTCTTTCTTAAGATTTGAATTTGATTTTACATTATTTTAATTAGACAAAATTCACAAAGAATGTTGTTTATGATGAAGTGTTTTTAGTTCATACAATTTCGGGCCTTTATTGTTTGATGCTACTATATATTTACATCTAAAATTTATTACAAATTATTATTTTTTTATTTCTTACGCACTCTGCCAATGTGCATTAGATTTTCTACAACAACTTTTGTTAGTAAATCTGTGACAATCAGATCTGAGATATTGTTCGCAGGTAAAAACCCCGTCTTAGACGGGCACAAATCTTCTAGTACAAAATAATTTTCTTATCAATTAACAAGAAAAAATGTTATATCATAACTTAATATGAAAATAAGAATAAGCAAATACTATTTATTAGTATGATTAAAAATTATTTAAAAATAAAACCCATTCTTCTTGTTTTCTTTCCAGAGAAAAGATTAAAAACATTGACCTTGATGATTGTATGACGATTAAAAAAAAGTTTAACTTTTTGAAATCAAAACAGCTACCTCCATATAACCTATCACGATTCATATTGCATCAGAAAATATATATATATATTAATGTTAAATTAAACTCCAAGTTCTGATGTAGTATGCAGTAATCAACAGTAATTGCCAAGATTAAAAAAAGGAGTAATTTATTCTATTACATCGATTTAAAAGTGCACTGTGATATTTTAAAATGGGAATACAATTATCAATATTCTTTCAGAAATTCGGTCCCTTGAAGCAAACCGTGTTTCATTTGAAATCGATGCTTCTTAAACTATGAATCATGATCATAATAAATAAGATGGTACAAAATATTGGGGGTGGCGAAAATTTTGCAAAACATTTGTATCATGGAAAATTTCTCATCAGCATTTATAACTAAAAATTATCAAAAAAATCCTTTGGATTGCAAGAAATTTCATTCAAATTTAATTAACATAAAAAACTTTTTCAATTAAATTTCTATTTATAATGAATTATTCTTCATTTAATTACTTATTTTCAAAGTTTTGGCTCGTGAAAAAAATTTCCGCTGCGGGAAAAATGTTTGAAACTCTGCTTCCAGCTTATCTGGTGCTGTGGATCGCATAATTCCCCTTCAGTTTAAAAACGTGGTAGGAGAAGAAAGGGGAAAGCTTGCACTCTTTAACTATGTATGCTCGCAGGCGGAATTCGAAGCTGCAACGCTAGACAGTTCTAATTATTTCTTTTCTCTGTGCATCATCTTCGGGTAGTGAAAAAATAAGATAGGGAACTTAGTTTTCTGGCTCATTTTTAACTTGTGGTTTATTTGAAGATCGAAATCGTTTCATGTAAAATTTGGTCATATTGTTGATATATTTAAGCATTAAATGAGAAACAAGATAAATTGATTAAATTTACACAATGAAAAAAAGTTGGGGGTGAGGCAGTACCGCAGTCCCTATGCACGAACCACCACTGTTTGTATGGATATACTGAAAGTTTTGATTTCTATTGAAAAGTTAACAGAAAGTTTATATGTAAAAGTTTAATTATTACATATAGATTTTTAGCCTTTATTTTAATTGTCCTCAATTTGTGAAAAGTTTTTGAACTCTACTTGAAAAAATAAATCAGAGATGACCGATTTTCATTCAACTTACAATTTTCCATATGCAGAAGGTAGAAAGTATTATTAAACTTCACACATAATTCCAAATACTTATAATCAATACAAGGAAAAAATAATGCCTTTCATAAGGAAGCAGATTTATATTACCACTTATTCTGAAAACAAATTATGCAATTTTATATTTTATTTAAGAAAACAAGTCAGATTCATTCACTAAAATAATCAGTATCTAAAAGACTAGAAAAAAATGTCAAACTATGGGTAATAGTCATTGGCTTAACATTTATTAATTGGGAAGGTTTAAACAAATGATATATAAATATATACAGCAGATAGTTCAACTTTATTAATTATGCAAATAAATCTCTACTAATAATAAAGAAGAAAGTGTATGTGTTGGTGCTCTACAGGGCAGGCTGCTGGAACTAGAGCTACTAAATTTGGCGCAAATATACTTTGGAGGGTAGAAATATGCACCTCGGAGCCCTTTCTTGAAATTTTAATTAATTAAAAATTAAGTGAAATTTTGGTGTTTTTCCTTAATAACTTCTGAAAATAATGCAGCACAAAAATCATTTTTACACCATATGAAAATGCAAAAATTACCTTCTCAAAGATATCAATTAAGTTGCCGTACAATTTTTTTCAAATATTTAAAAAAATATTTTTTGGCATAATTTACAACAATACAAACCATTTTCAATGTTTAAACACATATTTAATTACCTGTTTCTCTTTTATTGTTGAAAGCTGAGGTAAAATCCTAGTATATTTTGCTTTCATATTTTATTTTATCAAATTTTTGTAGCTTCAAATCTTTTCTTTTTTCAGCATGTTTTAATCCAGCTAACATGCCACTGGCCATAAAATGTGCTGTGCCACTTTAATGTTGAAATCAAATACATATATTGCAAGAGGAATAAGAAAATGAAGATGATGTCGACAAGAACAAGTGCGAGACTATGAAAAGAATACAGTTTAAATGCCCATCGCAATTTGAAGTTTAGAATTACTTTGTTAAGGAAACTATGAACATCGACTTATGCATAAGATATTCAGTTGAAATTATATCTTCGGTGAACAAGCTGGTCACGAAGGTGGCTAGTAACAAATACACAAGAGTTTACTTCAGCTGATTATTTTTTTCACAATTCCCAAGAAAGTGCAGTTTATCAAAAGTTATGAAAATATATAACTGTTAAGTTAAAAAAAAAAGTCATATATTGAGCATTCCTTACTTATTTGCTTAATTCCACAATTTTAAACCTTTAACTTTACTTGCAATTGACTGAGAAATGGTGCAAAATGATTATGGGGATTTCAAAGAAGGTTGTTTCTTTAAATAATATTTCAAAATTTAATAATTAAAACAAGTCTCAAAGTGATTAATTTATTTCCATAATTATTTTTTCTTCATTACATAAGTGGAAGAAAACATTTTCTTACCATATCGGATGACTGACCATCAGTTAGCAAAGATTCCACAAAATAATCTATAAAATCTTGATAGAAATCTCTGGCAAAATAGTAGCACACGTAAGTTGCAGCAACATAAGGAAGAAGCCTCCATTGCTGAAATTTAAGTTATGAACAGGAAATTATCCACAGGTACTATCAAAATATATTTTATAAAAATTATACCCATAAATATAAATTAAATAATTTATTAAATATTTACTTGGACTTGATATTCTAAAACTGGAGATTCCCCAGAAGGATTAGTGCCAAACTGCCTTCTTAAGGCAGAATAACGAACAGCTATAGGGACACTAAGCCGCAAAAAGTTGACACAAAGCATAATTATTCCAACACGTCCCATAGATAGAGCTCCCATTGAATCACCAAATCTCTCATTTTCTCCCTAAATTATAAACAAAAAAAATAGTTTAAATATATTGCACAGTATATAACAGAAGCTTGAGGTTCATTATTGCAAAATATTATAATCAAATTTTTTGGTATTATAACAGATATCAACTCTACATTGCACAATGGTTCATATTAGGAATAATTTAACAATTGATTAACAAAATTATTCATTTTTTATATTTTATCACGTTTTTATTAACTTGCTTTCTTGTCTGTCTGTTCGGTACAAATCTTGCAATCGATTTTAAACTAACTTCCCGATGAGCTGGAGACTTGAAACTTTAAACATAGTTCAGAACTAGATGACAATGCATTATTTATTCGCTTTCTTATCTGTCTGTTTGTCTGTCATTTCATATTTTGAATGACGCATCCGCAGTATGTTTTTCATTATATCTCGAAAACTATTAACATTACAGACTTGGTTCTTGGATATAAGGATGGAACATGGGACCATCGAAGCACCCCATATTTTAGCCATATCTTTGCGCATGCACAGTACGTTTTTCATTATATCTCAAAGGTCTCTGCGTCACATAACTTACTTTTTCAGGAAAATAGCAATTTTCTATTTATGATCAGGTGAAGAGAAACTGAAATAAACCTGAAATTTGTCACATGTCTCCATCATAATCTCATCAAGATGTTTAAAATCGATTGCAAAATTTCACACACAGAAGACTAAAAAGCAGAAAACAATTATTTAAAAAAATAAAAATTTTAATAGACCACGTTTTTAAAACGGACTAAAAAGGATAAACAGGGATGAGATTGGCAAAAAAGCAAAAAGACTGAAATCATACGTGAGCAAAAAATCTGTACCATTATTTATACGCGAAAGAAGTAAAACATCAACACATGCAACATGATGTAAATATTACACTATAATAATTAATAACTTAATTATTTATAATTCAGTACGTATAAATAAGAAAAATATTAAATCATTCACATTTTAAGTTAGCAAACAAGTTTAACACATCATCAGGGGCATCTTCAAATACAAAAATTAGATATTAAAACATATTTACCACATGTATATCACTGAGATGCAACATTCACCCAACAGAAGTGTGAGAAGAATTATATTTAATAGCCTTTTGATAAAAGTTAGCTCCAAAAATAAATAAAAATAAGGACAAATAATTTCTTTTTCTTCATGCAATTGTGTAAAGATCTTTATAAATTATAATAATGTATTATATACTGAATTCTGTTTTATTTCTTTTATTTTTATACTTTTTTGCAAAAGTAACAGCACAATGATTTTGCACCTTATAAAGTGAGAGGGGTTGAGAAATTGCACAGTTACAATGACAGATTCATTTAGCATTACTGTTATCTGAAACCCTTTGAAACATTTCCTTAATTGTTAAATAAGTGGTTTTCTTTCGTTTTTTTATTTGTTGGTAACAGATTTGGAGGGCTCCTATCTTTCACAGATTTTTCTTCACTAAAGGATGTGTTTGCATCCTCTGCAAGTTTATTTTCAGTAGAGGCTAAAGTTTTTGCACAGTCTTCATTAGTATCTCTTTGTTTAATTACTGGTATAGTTGTCGGGACTACACTATTTCTAGAATGCCTAGGTAAATCATCGATTTTATTTTTTATTTTGAGAAGATTTTTTTTATGTCTTATTCTCTGCTTTTTTGCTGCATTTGCACACAGCTTTTTAGCTGCCTCTTTTGACAGGAGTTTCTTTTTTTGTTTTTATGTAGATTATTTTTTATTATTATTTTTTTTTTATTATTTCTTCATCTTGGTACGGCATACAAGATGACCTTAAGTTTTCAACTTATTTTTTTTTCAAAATGTTCATGCAAAAAAAATATTTTTTTTTTTTTTTGCAAAATATGCCACAGAGGTTTTGTTTTCTGCAAAAAGGTGGTACTTAATACTTTGAATGGCACTGAATGTCGGAATGTTCATCCTTGCAGAGCTTGCAGATATAATGTTGATTCGTCAGTAGAAGATGAATCAGCTAGTTTTCTAGCCAGTGGAGTTAAGTCGCACTATTGAGCATATTTTCCCAGAATTTTCTTTCAAAAACGTAAGATAAGAAAGTTTCTTTTCTTTGTGTAAAAGCGGAATTTTCGGAAGAAAAAGCAAATTTTTGCAGGGAAAAAAAAATCAGAAATCCGGTGTGTGGGGGGGGGACCTGCAATTTTGAGAGAAAAAAAGAGTTTTTAAAAAAGCGGAATTTCTCCAAAATAACAAAAAAAAAAGCGGAAATTCGCGAAAAAGCGGAAGAATCTCATCCCTGTATAAAATAATTTCTTCTAGCCCCATACAGATTTATAACCCCATACAGATTTAAAACGAAAAACGTGGGGCGCATGCAATATTTAATAGTAAGGAGTGTAGGGAGTAGCTGTCGTTGAGAAAACTCACACAACAGTTCATATCATTTCCATTGCAATAAAATTGTTAGTGACTGAAATAAACTATTTATGCATCAATTATCTATTACATGCGCCCCACGTTTTTTGTTTTGAATCTGTATGGGGTTATAAATCTGTATGGGGCTAGAAGAAATTATTTTATACTTTTTAGTCCATTTTAAAAACGTGGTCTATTAAAATTTTTATTTTTTTAAATAATTATTTTCTTTTGAATTGAAATAGAAGAAATTAAAGAAATTTTAATAAAACAAAAGATTTTTCAATTAATTAATATAAAAAATTAAGATGCAAATCACTTTTTATATTATTTTATTTACAGTATGCATGTAATAAAATTTTATTTTTTAACTTAGTTTAATTATTTTTAACGATATTTCATCTTTAATTACTTCTACTTCCATCATAATAAGAGCACTTCTACTTTCACTTCACGTCACGAGTCTTTCAAGGAAATCCCCTTTTTCCTGTATATAACCTCTCTCTGCATTGTTAACTTCCCTTTTTTGCTCTGTCTTCAACCGTCGCAACGAAACACGACCAGTGTTGTTTGTCAGTATGATCATGGTTTGACGTTTCAATATCATTTAAAAAGCTAAATTAATCAGAATACCTTTGCAATGCTTCAATAAAGAAAATCCTACGTTAATCATGCGTGGACTATTTTTGCAAATGCCTCTACAAACACCCAAAAATTGAAGATGTTTCATGTACATTTTTCAACCCCTTCCGGGGCCATGGCCCATATTTTAAGAATCTCTCATCAAAATATAAAACAGAATATTTTCCACAACTGTAATTTAATATGAATTCAGTTTTTAAATAACTTATTTCTGGTGTTACATAACGTAATACAAAGATAAAATGAAAATATATAAATTATCAATGATTAACATGTTATTAAAATCAATTATCATTACAGTTCTACAAAATATATAAATTTAATCTAAGTTCTTACCAAATAAAATAAAGCATTTTCAAATGAACATGAAAAAAATTTTAGAAACTAATTTCAGCTACCTTTCGAGTTAAGTATTTTCCATCTGGTGATACATCAGCATTTTTATTGAGTAAATATTCTTGTGGTATCCGGTATTGATTGAACATCATAAAACTGAATAAAAAGAATACCAATAAATCGTGTGTCAGTTAGAAAACTATCTTTTTCAGATGATTATACGTAAAAAATATTTAAAATTAAAATTTTAATCCTATAACAATCCTAATAGTAAATTAAAAGAAAGCGTACTTAAATAATTTTTTTTTTATAAAATTATAATATTAAAATATTCATTTCATATCTCATACAAGCAGCAAAATCTACCCATATTTCATAAAACACACAAATATAAAGTCTAACAAATGTCAAAAGGCAAACATGAGCCATATGTCAATAATCTAAAATGAAAGATTTCCAAAAAAACTGAAGTTTTAATACACAATACTTTTTCCAATATAAATTTAAAAAAAAAACTTCTTAAAACTTTCATCTTACTATTAAATATTTTAATTCAATAACACCTTTACTTTGCAATTTTTAGTTATTTATTTACCTTCTTGTACACTTATATAAAGAGAAAGTATTGTAATCATCAAAAAAAAATTCAGTCTCCAGATTTTGATGAATATCCAAGTTTTAGATGCTGCCAGAGTCCAAAGAAAAAAATTTTTGAATTATGTCTGCCTGTCTGTTTTCCGTTTGCATGTGAACATAGAGAACTCAAAAACACATTGAGCTAGACGGATGAAATTCAGTATGCAGTTTTTATGCCAAATTTGTAGATTTCTATCAAATTTTGAAAGAAGTCCTTTAACTGGAAATCTGGCCATGTGCATGAGAACATGATAACTAAAAAATGCATAGAGCTAGATTGATAAAATTTGGTACACAGTTCTATCAATGGAATTGTAGATCTGCATCAAATTTTGGACCAAATCCTTCAACAGGTTGGCTGCCTGTTTGTCTGTATGGTCGCATGTAAGTGAATGTGATAATTCAAAAACGGAATGACATAATGAATGAACTTTGGTATGTGGACTTCTAACCATAAACGTAAATCTGTATCAAATTTTGCTTACAATCAGTCTAAAAAAGGCATTTAATCCCATACTACAAAGCATAAAATGCACCATATTGTCCCAGTCGAAAGGGGAGAGACACTCCCATTTTTATATTGCTGCTTTTCCCCTTGTGGGGAGGGATGAAACCTTTATTCGGGAGTATAGAAGAAAGTCTAGGGAAGAACTTTTTTGTAATAGATGTAAAGCAATTATTAGAGTTTTATTAGAGAGTGAATTAGGGTGGAAAAAGTAACATATCATGATGAAATCAATGTATTCATCAAGCTGGAATCATAGTTACACAGATAAGTTTCTGACTGTTAGAGAGTAACACAGAACATAAACTTTAGAGCAACTGAAATAAATTGCAATTTACTTTAAGGATTTTTAACTTTTATTTACATATCAATCGTACAAGCGAAAGAATGTGGAAACTTCATTTAATGATTAAAAAACTTCTTATCTTTATCTATTTTCCAAAATAAGTTCCCAACCCCCACCCCCCGGGGGGGGCCCCCTGTTGAAATCAAGATAATCCCTAAATGTTTTTGAAACAACTGAATAAGTAAATTTTAGCAAAAATAAAAAAAACACATACAAGGGGGAAAAAAATATGCAATTAGTATCATTTCATTAATTTTCTTTTAAGAATTTTGGATTAAACCAACAAACAATTCAGCATTAATCAAGCTGCATAAAAAGATAGTTATATTAAAAGAAAAACTAGCAGGATTGATCTACCCTAGCTTTTTTGTATCCTCTCTAATAAAGGTGTCACCCTCCCCCCCATATGAAAATTGTGAACCTTACACAAGACTGTGGCCAGAGAACTCAGATTTTTATTGCCCTCAGAATCGGAGACCAAGGCACCCTTCTGATTTTCACATGCAGTGACATAATATGCCATTCTTTTGGTTCACATTATAATGAAGAAAACTGAGAATGCATTCTTTTTTCTTGACTGACGCCTTCTTTTCAACCGATTGAAACTAAACTTTGACATATTTACAATGTTGATCAAAAGACAATAAACCAAACATTATTTACCTAACTGTTTTGTGTTTGAGTTATCATGTTCAATTACAGGCGGATATAAATACGGACAGACAGTCAACCGTCTGAAGGATTTGGTCCAAAATTTGATACAGATCTACAATTCAAATGATAAAGCTGTATACCACATTTTATCAATCTAGCTATATAATTTTTTTTTTAATTATCATGTTCACATGCACACAGACTTCCTGTCGACAAATTTTATTCAAAATTTGAAGAAATTTCTAAATTTAGTAAAAAGACCACATGCCAAATTGCATCCACCCACCTCAATGCATTTTAGAGTTATTATATCCACAGGCAGGCATTAATTCCAAAAATGTGTTTTTGCACTCAGATACGTGAAGATTCACAAAAACTTCAAGACAGAATTTTTTGAAGATTACAGTATTTTCTCTTTCTATCCTTCAAATATGAGAAAATAACTGTAAAAATTCTAGAAAAAATTAATAGTCTTTTGAAATTAAAAAATACTTGTATATGTAACAAATTATTTATGAAAACCAGATTCACCAATTAATTCTGTTGGTTCAATTAGGAAGAAGAAACCTTATGAAATTAAGAAACATTTCTCATTAATTATGTAGTACCTATAAATAAATAATTTTGTAACCCTATAAGCAACATTTTTAAGTACTCAACTGAAATAAATGTCCAAGCAAAAGAAATTTAGCTATTAAGGGTTTGTCAAAATCTTCATTTAAATTGAGAATTTTGCATAAAAAAATCATTCATATAAATGAAAAATACTTAGCATAACTATAATCTATCTATATATTTAAAATAATTTGGTAAAAAACCTTCACCGAGTCCGCCAGTTTCAACCACTCAACCGATTTCGTCATTTCTTTTCATATGGAAGTTCACGACGTCTAAATACGTCATCAAGGGTCGCCTGCTCCCCCATTTTCGAACGAAATCGAAAAAACACTTCTCCACAATACATTCTCTATATGTTTTTTCGATTTTGTTCGAAAATGGGGTGGGGGCGATCCTTGATGACATATCTAGATGTCATAAGCCTTGATATAAAATAAAAATTGTCAAAATCGGTCGAGTGGTTGGGGAATTTCTACAAGGTCCATACACAATGAATAAAGATGTTTTCTCGATTTCGTTCCTAAACTGAGGGGGGGGGAGGGGTGCAGACGACCATTGATGACATATCTAGATGTCATAACCTTTCAAATGAAAAAAAAAATTGTTGAAATCGGTCTGGTGGTTGGCTGGCAAACTGTCTGAGGGTTTTATCATAATATTTTATATATATATATAGATCCCAACAGTTCCATCACAATGGCGTGTCAAAAATATTGTATAATACCTATTGTAGGTGACGGAAATTGTTTAGTTAGGGCAATTTCATTCTGTATTTATGGATCTGAAGACTTTTATGCTAAAATTCGTGAAAAATGTATACAAAACATTACAACTAGATGAGGTTTATTGCAAGATTTTACAATTTTAAATGAATCTGTTGTCTACAAAGAATATGAAATCTACTATGGTTCTATGGCTTCTTCCACTGACCTTCATGCAGTATTTAAAACTGAAAAATTAGTGGCCGAGAGCCTCGAAACAGCAAGGTGGCTGTGGTAGTGCTGAGCAAAGTGGCTGCTGGCTGCGAACCCACCCAGAGGGCAGCAAGAGCAGCTAGTTGTGATTTAATATTGTAAAAATTTACCTAAACGTAATAAAAATAAGCTTACCCATTATCAAGTCCATTTAAACCCACTTTTGGCCCAAGGTCACCGACAGTAATACCTTTGTAAGGCAACAGAGTTTTGGGGTCTCGAACTGGAACGATAAAACTGTGAAGACCATGACATTTCCCATCAGGAGTATACAACTGAGCATACACAACTGCATGTGTAGCCAACTGACCAAGGTTACCAGACCATGTTTTAGCAGCTTCAAAATCCGGACTATGTAAAACAAATTCCTAAAGCAAAAACAATAATTTTAATAATATAAAATAAAACACACAGAATGTCTTTTACAGTACAACCCCTGTTAGTCGAACTAAAGGGCAGGGGGAGCCATTTCAGAAAATGATATTTTTTTACTAAGCCATAACCATCTATTACTAATTTTGTAATAAATTTGAATTCAAAACTCTTTGTAGGCTACATGTATGTTCTTCATTGAAGTTAAAATTACAATTTCAGGTTAGCCGTTCACCTCTCCGCTAGCCATAACCCATCACACTCTCGCCTCGGCTATTATTCCCGTGCAGTACGATAAATATTTTTTGGATTTGTGATTTCAGTGATATTTCAGATAACTTGGGTTTCAGTTAACCGGGGTTTTTTCTGTATTAAATTTGCTTTTTTAACATATCAAATAAACTAGATAATAAATTACAATTAACAAAAATAAGGCAGGCAATTAAATTTGCTTTAATTATGAACATTTACATTTATAAATAAAAATTTATCCATTATAAATTATAAACAAAATATTCAAGCAAAAGTTTTTCGCAAAGAAATTTAAAGAGAGAAAACTCACCCGAGTTGTTGGATCAAATCTTGCCTCAGTCCTCATACCTCTTGTATTTGTACCATGACTGATTTCTGTTAGAGCGAAACATCCACTATACTGAAAAAGAATTAAATAATAAATTCAAATTCGCTTGTTCATGTCAGCACATCTATGATACTAATTTACATTTATATAAAGTTAATTAAAAATAGTTTAAAGAAACATACTTTCATTACTGTTCTCAACAGCAATTTTTTTTTTATTTCTCACATTTTAATTTTGAGATCAATCTTCCTCAAACTCATAGCTATGTAGCACCACTGTCATGAAATCAAAATTTAATTTAATATAAACTGATAAATAATTTATGAAAACATCAAAATAGTATACTGTTATTGAGAACACACAAGTGTATGAAATTTCAAAACTCTTTGCACTTCAAGAAGTAAGTGAAAAATCAATTACAAAATTCCATCCTTACAAACATAAAAAAATAGTCAAGTTAAATTAAATCGTTTAAAAAAACTAAATTCATATTAAAATATAATTCTGAAAATTGTCGATTTTATAGTTAAATCATGAGCTCTTTAAATGTAAACCCTAAACCCAAAAATAAATTATCAGTATTCATCAGCTAAAATATACATATATATTTTTAAAAAACATCGACTCGAAAAATTTTCTTAATTTTAATAGAAAATTATATTAAAATAAATTTATTTTTTGATTAATGATTGGCTCTCTCACTCTTTATTGTTTACTAGTTTTGGATTACTAAAAAAAATTACCAAATATGGAGTTATTAAGCTTTTTCGAATTAAAGAGGCCCAAGTGATAACTGCTAAAGAAACTCTCAATTATAACAAATTAAAATTATATTTATATGGCAAACACATAAGATTTATCAGATTTCATTTTACTTTTTTTAAACACATGGTCACTAACACATTTTTACAATTCTGCCACATCTGAAGAAATGTATTTATAAAAGCTTTACACTAAACCAAAACTATTTAAAAGCTATTTCAGATATCTTACAGCAGAATTTTTTTAAAATGCCATTTCATTAAAGAATTTTAGCACTGCAGTATTTTAACTAAGAAATGAAAACAAAATTTTAAAATGATAATCAAAAATTTTTAACATGCAAACCTACTACTGAAAATATAAAGAAATTAATCACAGGTTAAGAATTAAGGAGATAGCTGTACTCAGTTTTGCATTATTAATAAATGCTAACAGGAGATAAAAAAAACATTATCTGTCGGTAAAAGTTTTAAAAAAACCAATAACAAATCTAAGTTTATCCATACTTCCAACTTGCTTATAGGATCCAAAAACTTCATATGCCGTGATGTACCAGTACTTCGAATAACAAATGAAATATACTGAAAGGAAAAAAATATTAAACTGATAAATAATCAAGTTTATTCAATTTAAATGCACTAATTTCTGAATAATTTAAATTTCTTTTAGCACTTTAACATTAGACTTCTTCATGTAAACACTTCGTTTAATGTTAAAAGATACTTTAATTACGAATAAGCATTTAAAAAAAATTCCTATTAAGCTCCTCATATATTAAAAATTTTATAATTTATGAGAAGCAACAAAGATATGTATGAATCATGGGAAATAATATGCTACCATAGAAAATACCTACTATTAAGATAAGGAATAACCGCTAAAAAAACTATCAATAATATTCTATAATATTATATTTAATACAATTTTAACCTTTATTCTGTCTCTTTACGCTTGCTGCTTATTTCACAACTGAGGTTAACTCAATACCAAATTATTAATTTAACTACAATAATAATAAAATTATACCTCCATCTTCATTTAACTCGTATATGTCTGAATACAAGGGTACGAAAAACATTTTCATATCTTTTCGTAAACAGAAATACATTTAAATTAATTTGTTATTTATTTAAGGCAACAATAAGATGATAGTATCTGTAGAAAATTAATAAGATGCATCCATGAAGATATATATTGCTTCATATACTTTCCATTTTGTGTTATTTCTTTAAAAATGATTAGGGGGCTCGGCCCCCCCTCCAGAAAGCTTTTACACTAAAAGTTATGCAATAAAGAGAAAGAAAAAAAAGAATTTTGTTGGTATGGAAAGACGCATCTCTACTAATAATAAAGGAGAATGTGTGTTTGTGTCTGTGTGTTGGCACTCTACAGGACAGACCGCTAGACCTAGAGCAACGAAATTTGGCACAAACATACTTTGCAGGGTGGGAATGTGCACATTGGAGCCGTTTTCTTGAAATTTTAATTAATTAAAGATTAAGCTAAATTTTGGGGGTTTTAATCAATAACTTCCAAAAATATTACAGCACAAAAATAATTTTTACACCATCTGAAAATTTAAAAAAATATCTTTTCAATGATATCGATTAAGTTTTGCTGCATGATTTTTTCTTTAATTTTAATAAATATTTTTTGCCATGATTTACAACAATACTCTTCACTGTTGCAACACATTTCAGATCATTTTCATGGTTTAAATAAATATTTAATTGTGCGCTTCTCTTCCAATGTTGAAAGCTAAGGTAATATCCTTACTGGATCTTACTTTCTTAGGAAATAATCCAATCGGCTGAACGATTATAGTTGCTACATTTTAATTCTTTTTAGCAGCATGTTTTAAGCCCAGTGGCGAATCTAGGATTCTGGTCTGGGGGCTGAGGTCATAAAAACTTGTATCGTCATGATGAATGTCAAACTTCCAGTCTAAATTAAACCAAAACTCTTTAACTTTACAGACTTTACTCACTTGACAATAAGACTCATAAAGAACAATACAATGCTTTCGATAATTTAATAAAAATTACGATGAAATAACTAGCCAAAAAATGTCTTCGACCGCGTCAAATCTACAAGTACGAGTGGAATGACTACAAAAGTAGTGAAATTTTTTAGCCTTTCAAGCTAGAAAGCAATGTTGAAACGTTTTTATTGTTTTTTTAAAAAGAGAAATTAAGAAAAAACAGTTGTAATGATGTTAAATTAAATCAAGAATTCTGGCTTGGCTCTGGGGGGGGGCTGTAGCCCGATAGCCACCCCCCTGGATTCGCCACTGTTTAAGCCAATTAACATGCTGTAAATGGATGTAAAATGTACTGCGTAATTTTAATGCTGAATTCAAATATATTTTTTACATAAGGAATAAGAAAGAAAAGTTAGTGCCATTAATGTCCAATTAGATGTTACATGCCACAGACAGCTACTCAACTCCATTAGGGATGTTCATGTAGACAAGGAGCAGAACAAGTGCAAGGATATAAAAAGAATGTGGGTTAAATGTCTATCACAATTTGAAGTTTAAAATTACTTTGTTAATGGAACCATGAATATCAAACAGCATAACAGATTTAATTGAAATTATGGTCGCCGAAGGTAGCTAGTTATTTAATAAAAGCCATTTCAATTCAAAGTTGAAATGGGTACTTTTCCATTACAACCACACCAAACATTTTCAACACCAAATTGGTGAACTTTGGCTTGTTTCTTCTTGCAGGTTTTTATTGTGATACTAGGGTTGCATATAAAACCCTTACAGTTAATGTGCTAGTGAAGATTACAAGGTCTTACTGCAAGTGAAGCCATAGGATGTTTTTTAATGTTAACAATTCTGCCTGGGGCCCACTTGAGATGCCACATGCATGATGTTAAACAGGAAAAACTGGTTTGTTTTGCTTGTTGGACACAAATGAAGTTGGATAAATAGCACACACAATGCTTGCACATCTCAAATGGGCACAGGGCAGATTCTTTAACCTTTAAAAAATATCCTACAGCTTTGCTAGCAGCAGACGTGGGAATCTGCAGCTTCACTAGTACGATGAAACTAGACACAGAAGAAAGTAATGAAAGAATAACAAAAATATAGCTGCATGAGAGATGGTTAAAAAGCCAATTATCGCAGAAAAGAACTCGAGCCAAACTGGTGATGCATCACCAGTTTTTTGGAGCATCATCAGTGCGGACACTCCAAAAAAAAATTCACTAAGACAAAAAATGCACTAAATGGTGTGGTTATAACAGAAAAGCACCTTAAAATGCATCAACAAATCAGTTTGAAAACAAAATGGTGATAAATTGAATCTTTCAACTACATTCAGTCAAAAATAAGTAGCATACTACCACATAGATGTGTTGCTATTTATGGATGAGAAATGCAATAAAATTCTACAATTTCAACAGTATTACATCAAAGTTTGATAAATTTTGAAAAATTTTACTAAATTTGTAAGTGTAAGATTTGAAATAAGTCTAGTACAATGTAGTTCATAAAAACAAAACAGATTTTGGCTTTTCTTTTTATATAAGAAAATCTATATGCATTTGCAGTGATGAAATAAATACTTACATCAATGCTTAAAGAATGCTTAATATAAAATGCCAAATCATACATGGCTAAGGCATTTTGTAAAGCAGGAGAAAAATGATATTTTTCCACTAAAAGTTCAGGAGGTAAAAAGTTATAATGTTTGAGACGCTTCATTCTTCTATAAGAAATGTGGTGGTCCTCTTGCCACTTCAGTTCTTCTGTCATAGAACGATGAAACAAAGGATCAGACTCCAGATTTTTCCAGATATATGCCTAAAAATAAAAAGCAAAACAGTAATTCAATAAAAAATATATACGGGGTGATTGTGACACTATTTTTAAAATCCTCAAAATTAGCATGTTGCAAAAATGACAATTTCAAATAATTCAGAATGTTAATGCGATACACGTACATACATGCATATTTTAACAAACTGGATTTTCACTAACAACTTAGACAAGAAGTTTGATTACCTTCATTGAACTTGATAACATTAAGCCTGTGATTGTTAAAGATGTCTGTGATTGTTAGATATTAATATATTATAAAGACGTAGAACACAAGTTCTACGTCTTTATAATATATTAATGGTACATTTGTTCTAAGAGAAAATTTGAGAAAGTAAAATGAGTAGTATAAACTGAATCTAGAAATTCCAGAAATGAGACTGTAAAATATTTGGAATTCTGGATAAACCCAGAACACATTCACCTGTGCACACAGAAAGATCTTAGATTCATGTTTCTTTATCCAGCAGAAGGAAAATAATGACACAGTCACAGGCTTAAATTTGAAATTAAAACTCAGGAAATGACACAACAAACATGTAATAAATTTTCATTCACTTTTAACACTGTCATATGTATGACTGATATGTAAGCTTTATACGCATCTTACATTAATATTTTTTGTACTGATAAAATTTGCACTAAAAAAAAACTCATGTATATGAGGTATTGTTATAGTTATCATGGAAGAACAAAAATAATCACATTCTATCATAAGAACTGTAAAGCAATGGTTAAATAACTGTATCAGAACATAAAATTTAGTGCATTTTTGTTGCAAATTTTAGTGCATTGCAAAGTTTTCAAATTTCAACAATAACAGGCAGACATTAAAAATAATTTATTGCTGTCAACAGGACTTGCTATTACCTGAATCCTCAGAGGAATCAAGATGAAACATACTTCATCATGTAGGTGACCAGCATGGGCCATTGCAAGAACTGTATCCACATATACAGCCCTAGCAATATATGTTTCTATGCAATTTATATATTTCCTTAATATATAGTATTTAGAGTTGAATTAAACAGAAACCAAAACTATTTTTTAATGAGTCATTTAATAATATTTAAAGATTCTTAACAAGATTTTCCACACTGACTTTGTTCAAATATATTCTATCTAAAGATTTACTTCATTCGATTTGTTAGGTATTTGAGATTATATGAAGCATACTCTAAATCTGAACTATAGTGAGATGGAATAGATGATATCTGAACCACATTTTCTATCCCCAAATTGTCTCGACTAATTAACACAAGAAAATTTTAAGTTCTGGATGTGTACCAGTCCTTTCAACATGAAGAATCTTCAAAGGAATAAAGGTAAATAAACAATTATTTTAATGTGCAGCTCAATCTAAAATCAACACAGTATCCTTTTTATAATGGGAATTCCTAAAAATATACAAGGGAAAAAAATAAAATACCAAATACTGTTTTGTGTTAGTTAGGCATGGTCAATAATATTTGTAAGGATTGGAATAGACAACATATAGCTGGCTATCTACAGAATCTAGACCTACTTTTTCCAAAAAATAGTTATTAAGGATTAGCAGAGTGCCCAATATTATCCAATCTTTTTCTTATCAAAAGGAACAATAGTATTTACATAATAGAAAGTTTTATCAGTATATTAAATGGAATTGTGGAAAATTTCGAAGTAAAAATAATTTAGTGCACACAAAATGACTTTTCAAGGCAACTTACAAAAATATTTGCCACTTTATATCAAAACTAACAACACTGAATTCCCTTTTTATTTAGTTATCATGGTAATCTGAACAAAAACAGTGCCATTGTCATTACACTTCTAAAGAAAGTTCCACCAAAAACTTATTTTTCCACATTCTCCCCACACTGGTTTACATCTAGGGGGATGACCAGCTGTATTGAACAGGTTTCACCTTCTTCAAATAGAGTTCCATCAGCTAATTCTTTTTCAAAATTGAACTTATTAAAACGCTGTGCAGCCCATTTCACTGTTTTTGTGTACATTTTTTAATTTTATTTTTATTATTGTATTATTTTGTTTTCATCTTCTTCCTTTCATTTTTTTTGTTTTTTGACTGTTTTCTTTTTAATCCTCTTAGTTTTCCCATTGCATTTAGTTTTTATTATTGTCCAGTTATTTTATGTTCAACTGTGTAATTTTGTATTTTTTCAAAGTTTTATTTTGCTCTGTGATACCAAATTTTTTTTATAATGTATAGCACAATAGCAATCCATCCTAATGGAATAGGTCCTGTAAACATTTGTAAACTTGTTGCGTTTTTTAATTAGGCAGCGGTGTAGAGAATTGTCAATTTTTAAGAGAGGTCACCCTCTCAGGTGTTGTGATTTTTCTTCCACTTCATATCCGCGACACTGCTTAAATAACCTTAAGGTTATAGTTGCAGGGGCATGGAGTGGTGTTATGTATCAGGGATGAGACTGGCAAAAAAGCAAAAAGACTGAAATCATACGCGAGCAAAAAATCTGTACCATAATTTATACGCAAAAGAAGTAAAACATCAAAACATGCAATATGATGAAAATATTACACTATAATAATTAATAACTTAATTATTTATAATTCAGTACGTATAAATAAGAAAAATAATATTAAATTATTATTAAATCATTCACATTAAAAGTTAACAAACAAGTTTAACACATCATCAGGGGCATCTTCAAATACAAAATTAGACATTAAAACATATTTACCACATGTACATCACTGAGATGCAACTTTCACCCAACAGAAGTCTGAGAATTATATTTAATAGCCTTTTGATAAAAATTAGCTCAAATTGTGTAAAGCTCTTTATAAATTATAATAATGTATCATATACTGAATTTTGTTTTATTTCTTTTATTTTTATACTTTTTTGCAAAAGTAACAGCACAATGATTTTGCACCTTATAAATAGAGAGGGGTTGAGAAATTGTTCAGTTACAATGACAGATTCATTTAGCATTACTGTTATCTGAAACCCTTTGAAACATTTCCTTAATTGTTAAAGAAGTGGTTTTCTTCCGTTTTTTTTAATTGTGTGGCTTTTGTTGGTAACAGATCTCCATTAACACACTTCACCCCTTGTTTTGGAGGCCTCCTATCTTTGACAGATTTTTCTTCACTAAAGGATGTGTTTGCATCCTCTGCAAGTTTATTTTCAGTAGAAGCTAAAGTTTTTGCACAGTCTTCATTAGTATCTCTTTGTTTAATTACTGGCACAGTTGTCGGGACTACATTATCTCTAGAATGCCTAGGTAAATCATCGATTATATTTTTTATTTTGAGAAAAAAAATTGTATGCCTTATTCTCTGCTTTTTTGCTGCATTTGCACACAGCTTTTTAGCTGCCTCTTTTGACAGGAATTTTTCTTTTTTTTATGTAGTTTATTTATTTGTTTTTGTTTACTTGGGTTTTTTTATTTCTTTATCTTGGTACGCCATACAAGATTACCTTAAGTTTCCAACTAATTTTTTTTCAAAATGTTCATGCAAAAAATCTTTTTTTTTTTTTTTTTCAAAATATGCCACAGAGGTTTTGTTTTCTGCAAAAAGGTGGTACTTAATACTTTGAATGGCACTGAATGTTGGAATGTTCATCCTTGTAGAGCTTGCAGATATAATGTTGATCCGTCAGTAGAAGATGAATCAGCTAGT
Organism: Araneus ventricosus; assembly: GCA_013235015.1. NCBI lineage: Eukaryota > Metazoa > Arthropoda > Arachnida > Araneae > Araneidae > Araneus > Araneus ventricosus. Next base: position 21,182 of record BGPR01019158.1, read on the forward strand.
TTCCTAGCCAGTGGAGTTAAGTCGCACTATTGAGCATATTTTCCCAGAATTTTCTTTCGAAAACGTAAGATAGGAAAGTTTCTTTTCGTTGTGTAAAAGCGGAATTTTCGGAAGAAAAAGCAAATTTTTGCAGGGGAAAAAATCGGAAATCCGGGGAAGGGGGGAAAAAACCACCGAAATTTTGAGAGAAAAAAAAAAGATAAGAAAAAAAAATCGAATTTCTCCAAAATAACAAAAAAAAGCGGAAATTCGCGAAAAAACAGAAGAATCTCATCCCTGATGTATTGAACTGGCAATTATGTTTTTTGTATCATAAGGAAAGTTTCTTAAAAAGAATAAAGTATAATTTGTAAAGGAAATATTGAATGGAATAATATTGCATTTTCAATTTCTTACTGGTGAACTTCAAATCTTTAGAAAAGTTTAATTTTTTGTTACCTGATATTGGGCCACATCTTCACCCTCTAATGTGAATTTCATTTTCTTCCAATCAAATGATGCTCTTCTGCGATACTCATCAAGAGGTCCCGGAGGGAAATCTTCAAATGTCACTTTAGTATAATCCATGTTCTAACTAAAATAACAAATAAAGAAAAAAGTCTAATCATCTTCATTATATTATCTCTCTCTTAAATAATTTATCTGAAAAAATATGGTACTTTCAACAGAATTCCAAAAAGCAGCTTCGATCTAAATGTAAAAAGCTACTTAAAACTAAAAATCACCCAATACAATAACTGCCTGCATGCTTAATATTTTACCCTTCAACTGTGAATGAAATTATCACTCTAAGCTAAAATAAGTCATTCATTGTATTCATAATTTGATACCTAAATTAATTGACAGAACCCTTGGAATTTTAGATCAAATTAAAACATATAAATATAATTCAAAATTTTCTCAAAACACTGACTATTAAAATATATTTATCAAAATGTAAGGGGGACTTGGGTTGTTTGATCCACTTTTGAAAAAATTGTTTTTCATTTTTTAATTCTAATTTTTTCACCATTTTATAACTCATTTTATGGGGCAAATTTCTACACTATTATAATTTATAAAATATTTAAAATAACATTTTTTATAAAAATTTTCCAAAACAGTAAAAACTGGGTCAAACATCAGCACTTCAAGGAAGTTTGACCCAGTTATTACAAACAAAATAAAATGTTATTTAAAAGTTAATAATGAAATATGAACTACTTTATTAACTATTCCTCTTTAAAATATACAAATCTTAATTAGTTTATTTCATCAACAGCATACAAATTGCATTCAGGGAAGGTTTTGATAATCAAAAAAGTCAAATTTAATTTTCATAGAGACTCTTACAGTTCTATAACTTGTCATCAGATGTGGCAGCCTTCAGAAGATTACTGTTGCATCTTCAACACTTGAATAAATAAAATTATAAGTTTTAAAATCCTATCTTCGCAAGAAATTTATAAAATAATTATCCTTTTCTATCATTGTTACCTGTCCAATGTAATGCATAAGAGTAGTTTTTGTGGGAATCTCAACGAAGACAAAATCTCCAATTTCAATCTTACTTTATTACCTTTCATCTTTTATTTCATTCTGACTCACAAAAGATCAGCATCAAAACAAATAAAAGACATTGTTTATTATCTTCATCAATTTTTCCATTAAATCTACTGAAGTGTTAATGAGGCCCAGGGATGAAGAGATATTTAGAAATCTCAATAATACATGCTAATGTAACATTTTTTCTTCTAATTGTTAAAGATTTTAATACCTATTTGCCCAATATCTAAAAAGTTATAAAATAAACAATAAGATACATGAATGGTACACGTTGTCTTGATTAATATTTTATATGCTTTGAGCATTTTAGGCACAGAATTAAAAAGGTACATTTAGGTATTTTACAAATTAACTAATTTAAATTTCTAGATAATGTATTACAATCAGAAGACAAACTTTAAATTAAATATGTTAGCTCTTAGTGTTTATAAAATGGGGAGGTTTGACCAGGATCAAACATGAAGAGCTAATATATTGACCTGGGTCAAACCTCCTATAGATACTTACTATGGGTCAAACATCCCCTTGCAGCCATTTTATTAAAAATACAAAAAAGCAAATATTAATTCCATTACTATTTTTAAATAAGTGGATAGTCCTTCAAAACATTATTTAAGGTAGACTTACAAATAAAAATATTTTTTGTACATTTAACATACAACTAGCACAGGTCCTTAAAAATACAAAAAAAAAATATTTTCTATGCAAGAAATGTGAAACAGGGCATAGCTTCTGTGTTTTCTCGGCAAAATGGCTCAAAACTTTAGTATGGTATGCAGTTGATGATTATTGAGAAGCTATCTGGTAAAAAAAAAATTTAAAGGGGTGGGTAAAACATCCTATCTCTCCTGTTACATTTTCTATTTTTTAAAAAATTTTAATTTAGGATTCTCAAAATACACTTTTTAGAAAATGAGAAATGCAATTATTACCTATGAAATCTCAAAAAATTTGTTTTAAAAAAACCCCTCACATTATATTTAAAGTTAACTATTGCATACCTTATCAAAAATATTTTCCAAAAAAAGAAAGAAAAAAAAAATAGGAAACACTGGGACACACATTTTAATATATATATGTGTGTGCGTATTAAAATGAATATCAAAAATGTGATCAAATCTTTCACTACAAAAATAGTTTGTAATTGAATTATGTTTGAATCCTCTTTCTATTAACCAGAAGCCAGTCAAATTTTAACTTTATCCAGAACATTCTGCACATAAAATTGAATAACCTTCCCTCTGTCCTATTTTCCTTTCCAGATTGCCAAGGAATGTAATTGAAATCATGCTGCTCTGACAATTACATAAAATAGTTCTTTATAAAAATGGATTGCTACCTGGAATCCACTTCCTGTCTTCATGTATATGTATAATGAACAGAAAAATAGGGGTAAAAAGAACGGTCATATGCCATTAACATAAAATATAAATAGCTTGTAAATTTATGATAAGTAACTTATCATAAATTTGCAAGAATTGTGAATAAGACCAAACACACACATAACAAATCATTCAATTATAATTCTTATACAAGAAATATTTTACTCAATTGTAAAGATTTCAAACAAATTCTTGTTATTGGAACAGTTAATAATAAGCTGTCTTCAGATGTTGAGAATCTAAGTCGGTTAAATAAGAACTTCAGGCATATTCATAAAACTTAGGCTCATTGCTTTAATGATTTTACATCATTTCTTGTTTGCATGTATTCATTTAGACTAATAAAAATATTTTTTTTAAATAAAAAACAAAACCTATTCAATTTTTCTTTCGTCACGAGTGGTGCATGCAAGGAATAAAAAGGAAATAGTTTGCTTATGCCTACTTGCATAATATTTACTAATATCACCATTAAAATATTTACAATGTAACATTTTAATTTCATTTGTTAAGGAAAAAAAATATCATACCTGTAATATCAACAGAAACAAATATCACAAACGTAACAAAAGTTTTATATACAACGTTAAAAAATAAAGTCTTATGATCAAGTAAGTGGTCACTTCCAAACAACCAAATAAAAATGATTCTTACCTTACCGATCTTGCCGTTCGTACAGCAGTTCGAACTTGGTTTTTTCCTTGTTATTGTTCGAGAACAGTAGAATTACGAAACAAGTAACCGGTTCATATTAATGAGCCCATTCTTAGAGTCAAAATTGAGGAAAGAGGTTAATTTGCAGATGAGAGCAAACTATTGCACTTAATATTTTGAAAAAGTTAGCAAATTCAACTGTAAAGCACGAGAACAAAAAATATCGATTCCGCAACAAATGATATAATATCTCAATTTCACAACTAAAGATATAATCATACGACAGATATGATTCAAAATCGCAAACTGATATCATTCTATGCACAATAAAGATTGCACTGTTTGTTTACAAGGAAAACGGAACACATGATTCTGTGACATGATTGTTGATGATGCATAAAAAGAAAAAAAAAGTGAAATAAAAATAATCATATCGTTTTTATCGTATCGATAAATATTTCAAAGAAGTTTTCATATAAGAAAATGTGTGAAAGATAAATTGAAGCAAAAAATACGAGGTTAATGAATTTTCCATGTTCCAATTTATTTTTGTATTTACAAACTTCCAACGTGCGGGAGTATACTACTGATATTCCAAATGGAGTATCATAGCATAGTGGATATGTTACTCCATTTTTCGCGAAGTGAAATTAAGTTTATAATCTGAATCCCAAACGCTGCTTCAGGTTTTGGAGGTTCGACAGCTCAGGAATATTGCCGCAAACTTCCTGCAAAGTAGCAAAGCATAATCGACCAACCCACTTGCAAAGCAAGTTTGCTGTGAAGTTGTTATGACAAACTTCACACCACAATTCCATTACAAATTTGCTGCAAAGTTGATACAGCAAACTTACACACCACGCTGGATACAGTTGTAAATATCTGGTTTTTATCTTTGTCTCTGTTTTAAAAAACATCCGATTTTTAATAGCATCTCTGCAGATAGCAATTTTAGTTTGCAGTAAAGTTGCAGCAAGCTTGCAACAAACATAGCACGGCAAGACTGCAAGCTTGAAACAAGTAAGCGCAAACGAGTTAGTCACCACGCGTCAAACTTGTCACAAGCTTGCCGCTTCAAACGCATTGAAAACTATATCAAAAACAGAGTACGAAGACAACCCCGGACATCTCGCTTCCTAAACCTGTCGTCCTAACCACTCGGCCAGCTACAGACTCTGGGAAGAGAAGATAGATTGCGCAAATCGATCGTTCATCTATAAGATTTATTTTAAACTGTTTTCTTGATTTCATAATTTTTTTTAAATTTTGTGTTGAGAATATGATTTGAAGTCAAAACCCAGATAGCAATTTTAGTTTGCAGCAAACTTGCACTGCAAATTTGCAGCAAGTTTGACACGACAAGAGTGAAAAGTGTGAAAGAAGTTTGCAGCCAGTTAACACAAGCTTCGAAGTCACCATGGGACGAACTTGCAGCAATCTTACATTGCAAACTCATTTATAGCCAAAACAGAGTACGAACACAGCCCGAGATAGAACTCGCGATCTACCGGTTCCGAAGCAGACGCGCTAACACTTCGGCCAGTTAAACTCTGAGAGGAGAAGATAGATTTCGCTAATACATCCCAGATAGCACGTAAGTTTGCAGCAAGTTTGATTTTGACTTGTCATGGCAAAATTTGACGCGTCAAACTTGAATCGAACTTGTAGCAAGTTCGATGTGACAAATAGCGCCACCTCCATGCAAATCAAACTTGCTGCAATTTTGCAAAACAAGCTTCCTGCAAAGATAGCACAATAAAGAGATAATTATCTTTGTCTCTGTTTTAAAAAACATCCGATTTTTAATAGCATCTCCTAGACCGTAATTCTTTTTTATTAATTCAATAAATCAATGATAATTTGTGAAAAAAAATAACTTTTTTATAAAAAAAAATTTTTAAACATTAAAAAGAAATCCACTAATATATGTTACAAACCTTTGATACATCCAGATCCACTAATAACAACTTTGAAGACTGTTCTTCCAATAATACTAGCAGTCTCTGGCATTGGATAATTTCAAAATATTACCGTCACATGCCAGATCATGGGTTTTATTGCAATATCTTGTGTGTGTGCTGTAATTTGTAAAGTATAATTTTTTTAATAAAATTCTGATTTATATATACGTTTTTATTTTCATTCTGAACTGTAATGGATAATAACGAGACTGTTATTTATTTTCCAAATTGTATGATATATTTGAATTAGATCTATAATTTTATTTTTTTAATAAAAGAGTAAAGTGTCAGTTTTATGTTAGTTAAATTTCTTTTATATTTGGTATAAAAAGGCCCAAAAATATTTTTGAATACCACACCGATAACGTCCAAGACATCTATAAATTGTGAAAAGGCACCTTAATAATTTCGAATAGGTGTTAGATTTTTCTCCTTATTCTTTGATTTTGCCAAGTTTGCAAAAAATTGTCTGTAGAAAAAAAAATCAATATTTTTTTTATTTCGTAGCTAGCGCATTTTCGTAAAATTGATAGAAAAAAGTTTGATCGTTTTTACTTTCTAGTAAACGAAGTATAATACGAAGAGAAAGTATTATAATCGTCGATCGTAAATTTCAACACGAGATTTTGATTAATCTCCACGTTTTAGAGCTCCCTGAGTCCGAAAAACACAATTTTGGAATTTTGTTTGTGAACACGGTAATTCAAAAACGGTTAAAGCTAGAAAGATGAAATCTATTGTATGGACTTTATACAAAATTAGTATATTTCAATCAATTTTGGGATAAAGTCCGTAAACGGGAAATTTGTCTGTTAGGGTTTATATGAACACTATAACTCAAAAACTTAAATAGCTAGATAGATAAAATTTGGTACACAGTTTCAAAAATTAGGAATGTAGGTCCGTATTAAATTTTGGACGAAATCCCTCGAAGCGTTGACTGTCTGTCGGTTTCTGTAATCGCATGCTTGTGAACACTATAATTCCCAAACGCAACGACTTAGATAAATGAAATTTGGTATGTGGTCTTTTAACTCTAAATGTCCAATTTTCGTTTCAATCGGGTAAAAAAAAACTCTAATGCCCCTGAAACTTAATATGCCATTACTTTTCGATAAAAAAAATTATAAATAAAGAATTAAATTTAATTTTGAAAAATTCGTGACTGGATGCTCTAGTACTTGGACTATAGTATCAAAGTTTCAAATTTCAGGTGAATTAAATTTCCGTTTATTATAATAGAAGATAATCTCTTGCGTACTAAATAAAGGCATATGAATAAGCTATTTCTTCTAACATTTAGTGCATTGGTTTTCTAAATGTAATCTTTAGTTTGAGGATTATTAACTCGCCCTCTTAAAAAGCATATATAACAAGTTTCAATACAAAAGGCTTGTGGTATATTATTTTATTTAAAACATTATTCAGGGGTTAAGAAGGTTATTTATAATCCTTCATATTTATTAATTATTACTAGCTATTTTGGAATATAGATTATTATGTGACTATCTATATAATAAATAGTTATGTGCATACAAAACGGATTAAGCCAGTTAAGCTCCGTTTATATTTGTGATCGGCTCTAAATTTTTTACCTTTTATCGAATACTAAATCAAGAAACAGTATGAAAAGTTTTATAGTGCAATCGGAGATTAGTAAAATATATATAAATGACATTGTTGTTGATCCTTAAAATTAAGGAAATAATTTTTACATTCGTAGACTAATATGCTGACGAGTAGACTGAAAATAAATTGAAGTCAAGAATATAAAAAAGACAACTAATAATATAAAGTACAGCCAATATCTAAAATACAACTATTAATAAACATCAAATAAATTGAAGTCACAGACATCTAAAGAATATCAACTTTCATGCAACTTCGATGATGTTCATATTTTTAGAAACTCACAACATGAAAAATAAGTAATATAGCCTTCATTTTTTTGGCCCAATGGTCTGGCATTTGTCTAGTCTAACGGTGTTTATTTTTGCCATCTGGTGTTATGGACACGGGCAGAATGAGGCATCTCGAAGACATGAAGTGTAATTTTGTAACACGACAGGTGGGATCTCCGAAAGCAGTAAAACCTAGTTTGAATAGGTTCGAAGATGAATAGAACGGATTCTTGCGGTTAGCCCGCCCCTCCGAGGGGGTTGCTGATTGTCCACAGTTCAGAAGGGGGGAGAGACTTGATCTGCTGCGCTTTTGGGAAAATCTTCTGTTGGGAGGAAGACACTTTTAAAACAGATAAAGGTTCTGCAGCCGCTCGCTTTTCGAATCGTTTTAAAAAGAAGACCGAACCACTCAGAGGGTTAAGAAAAAGGCGATATAGTTTTCTCTCAAGTGCGAGTGTTATATTTAGTAAAAACATGGAAAATGTTTCAAAAATTTTTTTAAAAAAAAGTTAGTTTTTTTACAAATTATCATTGATTTATTGAATTAATAAAAAGAAGGACGGTCTAGGAGATGCTATTAAAAATTGGATGTTTTTTTTAAAAAAAACAGAGACAAAGATAATTATTTCTTTGTGCTATCATTGCATCAAGCTTTTTTTGCAAACTTGCAGCAAATTTGCATTGCAAGGAGGTGGCGCTAGTTGTCACGGCGAACTTGCTATAAGTTCGCTTCAAGCTTTACGCGTCAAATTTGCGATGACAAAGTAATATCAAGTCAAAATCAAACTTGCTGGAAACTTCCCAGATAGCAATTTTAGTTTGCAGCAAGCTTGCCACAAATTTGTCATGACAAGAGTGCAAGTTTGCCACAAATTTGTCATGACAAGTGTGCAAGCTTGCAGTAAGCTTGCAGCAAGTTAACGAAAGCTCCGAAGTCACCATGAAACGAACTTGCAGCAAGTTTGCCGTGTCAAACTCATTGCAAATTATAGCAAAAACAGAACACGAACACAACCCGGGATAGAACTCGTGACCTCCCGGTTCCGAAGCGGAGACGCTACCATTCATAGGCGGCTCGTCCGGGGGGGCAAGGGGGGCAACTGCCCCCT
>BGPR01019159.1:0-29732 GCA_013235015.1 Araneus ventricosus
TATTCATATCCAGTCTTTTGGAAGTGTTGGAAATAAGGATTTTAGCAAAGGTAGGTTCTTTTTATCTTGATAATCTTGGCTTTTAAAACAAGAGTTTAATGAAGCCAATTTCGGTTATCTTCTAAAATGTACATCATTCTAACTTTTTGAGACGGATATCATTATTGATACTAAATCCTTCTAAATTTCAGCTGAGGAATGTGAAGCTGACAACAAAGTTAATGATATGGTTCCCATTGCTGTTGGCATTGCTCTCCTTGTCTTGGTGGTAGTTGTGCTCGTTGCCTACTTCGTTGGACGCCGAAGAAGCCGTCAAAAGGGCTACCAGTCTGTCTAAGATGGTAGTTGGCTGTTGTGAAGTTAAAGATGTTCTTTTTAAAAGATCATATCTACGGTTACAGTTCAAGCATAGTCTTGCTATGCACCATTTGGCTTGCTGTGATGAGACTACATAGATTTATTTTCTGAACTCCAATGTGAAGAGTTAACTCTATAGGGACCATAAAAATGCTCTCTAACGACACTGAATAGTGTCTTCAAGTTTGAACTTCAGTTTCAGACTGTTTATTTGTTTTGGTACTGTTCTTAAATAAAATTTTAAATCTTGTAAATATTTTAATTCTAATGGTAATTGAAGTTCTGGTTTCCTTTGTTTTTAATAGGAACCACTAGTATAATCTTTGAGATTAATTTCAAGAACTTGTAAATAGGAATCGTTATGCTTGATGTCTCATTTTGACTTTATTGTACTTTTTTAACTAATCAGATTTATGTAATTCCTTGAATAAAATTATTTGTTTAATTTAGCTTGTTTCAATGTCTGATCTATAAAACGGTTCATTATTTTAAAGAAGTCTTTATTTTATAGCTTTAAAATATATCTGGCATTCGATTACGAGATCTGTTTTAACATATACATGGCCTTTATATATTGGATCTGTTGGGGGGGGGGATAGTATAGGGAGATAAATGTCTTTGTACTGGTATATTACAGAAATTTAGAAAGCAGGAAGACTGCTTAGATATTGACTTTGTCATTTAACTGCTGTCTAAAAATTTAGGTCAGTCTTGAATATCCTTTATATCTTAATCTCATTTTGAAGTATCTACTAATCCTGAAATTACTGGATTTGGCATTTACTTTAAAGTCTAATGTTAAGTTCCTTATTCTAAGGTATTCCCTGTCTTTTAAGAGTCTATAGTTAAAATCCAACCTTTAATAAATGTGTCTTTGCCAAGAGGAGGAAACGGAGCAAGTGGCAGAGAAACAATGGTTATAATAAATAAGCTGATGTCTCCTTTAACACCTCAAAACATTCGTCTGTTATCCCATACCTTAACTTCTTGGCTACCTTCTAATTGGAGCTGGGAATAAAGATCTAGTATAATAATGAAACAAAGTGATTGTAGCAGGTTTAAAAATCATTAATATTAATCCCTAATGGAATGTGGTGAAATGTCTTGGAATATTTTTAATCTCTTTATTAAAGTCGCAATATGCATGCCTTAAATTTTAGATTTAAAAATAATTAATTATATTGGATAGCATCATTTCATATCCTTTATAGGCGAGTAATTTGTCGGTCTAGTGAATTGCGGGCATCGTTTGACTTTATAAAAATTCGTAATCCGAAGTAAAGTCTTGTCTCTGAAGATGGCCATGATGTACATTTGACAATTCTTGATCAAATGAATATCTATAGCTATTTAAATGTATTGTAAGCTAAATGAAAGCAGCTGAGGGTTTTGGCCTTAAAATAATTATTGCTATTAATATTAAATGCTTCATAAAATTTAGGTACTACTCTGTGTTATTTATAAAGCAAGTATATCTTGTAACTCCTATAACTTATCATTTCTCTAGGTAAAAAGTATTGTTTACCTTTGCACATAAAAACTGCTTGTTTTATGTATATACTAGTATATTATAAATGACTCAAACAGTAACTACTTCAATAGTTCTGTTTTGATTAACTAACGTATAACTAGATAATCTCTTGGAACTAATATAGAGAGTAGTACTACCTATAAAACTTAATCAACTGCCATTTGTTAATGAGGCTGCAGGTGATGAAAGCGGAATATTAAAATTGGCTTATGAATACATGAGAATGAAATGTGAACTTGCTTAAATTTAGACTGTTCTTGAATTGAGAGTTGCAAGCATAACCCATTTATGCATTACTTGGTTGTTTCCATTTGAATTTCTACTGTACCTTTTCTGGATTTATTTTAAGTAGTCGATTATGTGCCGGTGTTGAGAATTATGCTTGCTATAGAAGTGAGAGAGATGCATTTGTCTGCAATAACTTGGTCTTCAGGATCCCATAAAATCAACGATAAAAAGATGCTCAATTAACATAGTCTTTCAACAGATAATGTTAAGAATATTCTTATGTTTGTCTTCAGTTCACTGGTGCTGTTCTAGTGGAGTTAAAAGCTAAAGCAAAAGGATCATTATATGTAGCATCTTGTGACAACTGTAACGCATCAAGATTGCAAAGGTCCTTTCTTTGGGATTTTAGAAAGTGCTGTTGCTAGAATTTATTTAGCCCCATATCCAGAACTTCTTTTGAATACCCATTTACGTATTGTGTAGTTTAGCCATCATAATGACCAGCATTCCGATCAGAGTTTTAAGTAAGTGGTGTTGCAGGCTGCTTGTCTGTGTTGATTAAAATGCTTGTGATTGCTATATTTTCCAACAAAGTAACTGGCTGTCTATGGAAGGAAAATGAAATGAAGCTAAATTTTAAAGAATACACAAAGATAAACAAGAAATGGATAATTGGAGGAGGGTTAAACGTCAGAATTTTTTAAATATTAAATTTTGGATCCCAAGTACCACTTTGTTATTGGCTATTTAATAAATGAGAAGTATAGCAAAATATTTTGCTATACAGTCAAATTGTACAACGATGTGCGACGAAGGTATTGTAATGTATCGCGGAGTTACAATACCTTCCTCTAGCACTCAAACCGAACTAGTCCAGAATGCAAGAAATGTTAACAAATAAGATGGGCGCGCAACTTTCTTCTCCCTTCTGGCTCACAAAGAGGATTTGCCCAGAACGAACGGAATATTGTAAAAATTCGCGGTTGTCTTTAATTCCGAACTAGCCCTTGCGAATGTTGTACTTCTCTTATATGAGTTGGTATCTGTGGCAGGCAACCATATTCTATGAGGACGAAGATACCGAAAAGGAAAAAATCTAACTACTTGAGTACGTCAAGTCAAGAGGACAAGAAATTGCCGAAGATGACGCCTTTGAAGTACTGCACTGTGACGATAAAGCTCCGACAATGTGTCGGCTCACTGATACCGAAATATGCAGTATGGTGTTGATGAACACCAAAACTTCGGTATCGGAGAGCGAAGAAGAAACGCAAGCGGAAGATAAAATGCCAATTGACATTAGTGGAAGTGTTGAACTCCGCAATAAAAGGACTTGAGCAAAGAGACTTTATTTCGGAGTCGGACATAACGGCGATACATAAAATAAAAACGAAGTCACCTAATCAAAAACCAAAATTAATGAAGCAACTCATTTTAAATGAAATGTTTTGTAATAATGTTAAAATTAATAAGAAATGTTAATTATGTTTATAAATCAAAGAAAACGAGTAATAAATAAGTTTAAAAAATTTTAATTGAATTATGTGTTTTATGATGTTAGATCATTTCAATATTAAGAAGTGAATTTAAGATCCGGAATTGCCGAAGTCCTGACGATTCCGGATTTGCGACGTTCGACTGTACTTGTTTATCAAATAACTAGATAATAATCCAGTGTTACTCGGGATCCAAAATTTTTCATATGCTCCTCGCCACTTTTTCTACAAATATTGTCATTAATTTTCTCCAACAAACGTCGGTCTCCGTTGAATCTTTTCTTGTTGTCTTCAAGGCTAGCTCTTTTATTACCTTAACAGTATAGTTTGAATGAAAGGGTGAGAAGTTTAGGGGGGTGGGAATTTCTTTTAAACAATGTGCCGTACAATGGCCAATAGAATTTTCAAAATGTCAAAAATAATGTAAACATATGCTACGATTTTTACAAAATCGTCTGCAATAGATGCTGACAATCGATGAAACAAAATCGAACTTTTTATTCCACCCAGCTTTCTTTAATATGGCTCAAAGAATTATGAGAATTTAAAAGAATGCAAGAGCTAATAAATTAAAAAAGCGCAACTTTTCTCGTGCTTATGTTAATAATAATGCAGAAAAAAGAAAATTCGGGGGGAAAAAAGCCGTCGGAATTACTACTTAAATAAATATCTATATAATCTACTACTTAAATAAATATCCAAAATCTTCCAATTTTAGAATTATTACGGCATTGGCGCCCTTTTGTGCTAATCTATCGCTGCCAAGTTTTTCCTGCAAGTCGAACGGTCTGTGCGTGCATACAGTATAATAAAACGAACATGCATACATACTTTAAAAAAAAAAATGCCTTTTTATATAGATTTGAAGCTTATAGGGAAAATATAAATCAAAATAAATAATATCCAGATTTCTTAAAAATTTTTCAATTTGCAATTTTTTGAACACATTTTTTTTCCCCTTTTACTCGACATAGTAGAGAAAATTTAGGCCAATGAATTATTAATTTATCAGCAACTTCGGAGGGAAACGTAACATTTTCAGAATATTTCTGACGAACACATTTCTTTAAAATATGTTAATAAATTGCATCGAGCAACTGAAAGGCTTTTCTCAAAGGGATTCGTGCCCTTTCCGCGAAGTATTGTGCATATATTTAAACTTTTGTGTCCTGCCATTGTTCTTGAACGAACCCTGAACTGTTTTCATTTGCGCACATTTCTGTGTAATACCAGGTAGATCTAAAGGTCTCTTTGTTCCCAGAAGGTCATTTCCTTTCAAACCATTGCTAAAACTTTTATAGCAGTTCTTGGTGATTATTAAAATAATGTCTAGAAATAGTACTGAATTTTTGCGAAGCACAAACTTGCGCTTCATTTAAAAATAATTTAGTTAAAAATTCTGAATAATAATGATCCAAATATAAAAATATCGAATCGGTTTATTTGGCCTGTCTTTGTTTGGCTGTTCTGTACGTCAGAGGTAAACAACTATCGTAAGTAGCAATTTTTAACAGAGAGCAATGTGTCGCCTGCTGTATTTTATTTTTTCAAAACAGTTTTTTTCCCTTTCGATCTACAGCTACGACACTACCCATCAGAAAATGCAGTCAGGATAATGCAAGTACGATTAAAACATCAAAATCAGCTTTGAGGTATAGAGTATTATATTAACAGTTAAATATTTAAAAACTCGTTTTGACTGATAAGAACATAAATATTCGAAAAATTCATACACAGAAATTACACATCTCTCTTTTATAATAAAAATTCAACGTGCAGTAAATAAAAAATACACTTCATTGAAATCCTTAGAAGAAAAATTATTGATGTACGCAAGCTAAAAAAAAGGGACAGATATGTTAAGTGATTTTTTTTTTCTCTCGCGTTTGAAATAAAAATCTTAACGATTTCTTGCATGTAATAGGTATGGCAAATAAAATCTCATTACCGCAAATATCTTAGAAAGGTACATGTCTTTTGGAATCAATTAATTACTGTTCATTTGATTTCAATTTTATTTTTGGAGAAAAAGATTTTTTTCAGATTAGACTTTTTTTTTCTTTGAATAGCTGAACCACAATCATCCCTTACTTATCGACATAAGAATTTTTCTGTTTTTTCCCCACTTATTTATTTTCAAAAGGTTTTCAAACCGTTTTGATTCTCTAAAAGCATGGTTTTCCATGTTTCTTTCCCCACTGATTTGATGTGGAAGTTTGAAAAAGGGACGTCCTCATCATATAATTATAGTCCACAGCGCAACTTGAAAAACACTTATTTGTAGTAAAGATGCATCAAAAATATTTTAATGCTTAATATTCGCCTTTTCTTATCGAATATATTTTTAAAAGAAAGCGTCTGCCTCTGTATTATTTTAAAAGTTTAGCTATACATCTAGTTCCAACTAGTACAATATAGATTATAATTGATATTGGAATTGGAAATTAATTTTGCATCTTTCGAATTTCGAGTTAAATTTCTTTTCAGAAGCCTCGTCATTTTGTTCTTAAGATTTGAATTTCTTACCAAATATTGTTTCGCTTTTGTAAAAATAAATGAAAAACAAAGTTTTTGTGTCTTCACATAGATAGCAATGAAGCGGCAGTTATTATTTTCTCACCCTTTGCTCTGCGAAAGATAATAAGGTGCACAATTATGCGCGTGTGAGTGTAAGGATTGATTTAGCGCTTTAGGAAGCTGAAAAATATTCCTATTAATAAATTTCAATTCCTAAAATATTAATCTGTGTTTTTGCTATTATATGGTTTTTATAATAAGCGATATCCAACAAGAATGTGCAAAAGATGCATCATCCAGAATGCCGAGTGTGATTCGACATAAGAGTCCAAAAGGGTCTATGTAGTATTACAAGAAACAAGAATTCTGAATTTCAGGGCAGATCTATAGAAATAAAATTGACTTTTTTTTTTTCGTACTCTACAGAAATGCAAACGACTGGGCAGATTTTCTTCAAATTTTGCTCATAAATACTACGAAGCGTAAGGAAGTTTTCGTGGCAAATAATTAAATAATTAATTTTTCATTAGTAAAAGACATGAATATAATTTCCTTCCGCTCAATACCAGGTATATCTGCTAAGTTTGTAAAATACTTTTTTTTTCCGCGTTCTGAAGCAATGATTTTTTTTTTAATTTTTCCAAACAATTATATTGTTTAATTTTGTAAAACGAGCGAAAGACCAAGTTTTCTGTGACCCCAAATAAGTGAATATCCAAGCAACGACCACAGTGAAGGAGATAATTTCGGTTTTCTTCTTTCTGGTAACAGTATTTTTTTTTTTAATCTCTTCTCGTGTTCCTAGAATAACAAGTTATTCTTGCATCTTACCAAGATATTATATAACTTATTCGATGACTGATAGGCTAGATTCCAGACAATCTTTTGTGAACGCACAGAATGAAAAAGGAAAGTGATGCAGAGAAAGCTCAGAACAACCGGTTTTATTTTAGCCAGACTTCCTTCGGGTTTCATAAGCATCTACATGTAATGTAGAATACCGTCCCTTAACAAGCAAAACCGCCTATCTCAATTTTTTGAAATTTCAAAGAGGAAAAAAATACTCAATTTTTCACAAAAAAATATTCCGCAATATTCGTTATTGGTTGCTAAAAATTGAGTCTTTTCTTCCTCTTTGAAATTTCAAAAAATTGAGATAGGCGGTGTTGCTTGTTAAGAGACGGTATGCTGATCACTTTCTGTGGTTTTATGTTTTGGGGAGCTGCTGTTACAGAATTATCCATTTTAAGAACAGATAAAATCAGTGGCGAATCCAGGGGAAGGGCTACCGGGTTACAGCCCCCCCCCCCCAGAGCCAAGCCAGAATTCTTGATTTTATTTAACATCATTACAACTGTTTTTTCTTAATTTCCCTCTTTTTTTAAAAAATAATAAAAACGTTTGAACATTACTTTCTGCCTTGACAGGCTCGAAAATTTTCCTACTTTTGTAGTCATTCCACTTGTACTTGTAGCTTTGACGCGGTCGAAGAAAATTTTTTGCTAGTTATTTCATTATGTTTTTTGTTAAATTATCGAAAGTACTGTAGTGTTCTTTATGATTCTTATTGTCAGGTGAGTCAAGTCTGTAAAGTTAAAGTGTTTTGGTTTACTTTAGCCTTGAGGTTTGACATTCATCACGACGATACAAAGTTTTTATGACCTCAGCCCCCCCCCCCCCCAGACCCGAATCCTAGATTCGCCACTGGATGAAATAGAAGAGTATCATCATAAACTTGAAATAAACTGGTACTGTTTTTATTTCTATTGGAAATTTAAGTCTGATTTATCTGTCAGAGAACAGACTTCGATACATCTCGAAAGAATTGGTTGCCCTTTCTTTGTATCTAAAAAGTAGGAGAAATGTAGGTTGGTTTGTGTAAGTTATCCTATATGCAAAAAAAGAGCAAGACAAGATCTTGCTGTGAGTAAAAGTTCATAATTTTAATCATATATATATATATATACACACACACAAACCAAACCAGAAACAAATGCAATTACAGTTAAGAAAATACTTAAATTGAAGAAGTGCAATTTCAAAAGAAGTAAACTTTAGGAAATGGACAAAATATGATAAGCATAGAATCTGAAAAGAATTAAATGTGAGAAAAAACAGATTCTATAAATGATTTAAATATGAGGAAATAATTTCACAAATGCGGTGAATGCGCCAATGCAGCAGTACAACCGAAAAGTGAGAAATATTAATAAAAGAAAACATTAAAAACACGTTATAAAAGAAAAACCAAAACAATAAAAAGGGAACAAACGACAACGTCCGGGACGTCATCAGCAAAATCCCGAACGAATAAACATAAAATTCGGTGTTTCTGAACACAAAACTCTAGAAAAGAGTTTGTTTCCGGAAACAAACTCTTTTTGACTGCTAGGTTTGTTCGAAAACTACCGAAACCTATGTTACATCGTTCAGAACTATGCTGATATTTAAATTATCGTTTATTGTTTTGGTTTTTCTTTTATAACGTGTTTTTAATGTTTTCTTTTATTAATATATATATTCCAAAGAAAAATTAATTGCCTTTCTGTTATATATGAACAAGACGTAACTGCGAAAATTGTGTTAATTTAAAGATAATTAAATAGAGAGAACGTTGCGATTAAAAAAAAATCAAAATCGGTTCTGAAATCTTTAAGTTGTTTGAGAAGAAAATGACTCCTTGTTCTCCTCATGTCGAAAATACATTTTTGTACTCGAAATGAATTGTTTCATCAGAGCAATCGGAGTCCGCAATTACAGTTCGAAAAATTTACTTATAGGAATTTAGGACAGTGATGTGTAAATGATTGGGACTTCAACAGGCACAATTTCAATAGTCGAAGAAAATAGAGTCGCAAGTACGCCTTGTGGCACTTGGCTTCGAAATATGCGAGGATAATTCACAAAACTTACCTTACTCTTTTAAATTGTAAGGGTCTATTGTAGTTTTTTAACATTTTGTTCCGTACAATGTATACTTTTTTATTTAATACTAGCCGCCTTCGGGGACCAGCTTGTTCGATTAGAATATGATTTCAATTGAATCTCTTATGTATAATTTGATATTCATGGTTCCCTTAACAAAGTAATATTAAATTTCAAATTGTTACAGACATTTAACCCATGTCCTTTCAGTAGCCTTGCACCTGTTCTGCCCGTTGTCTGCATGATTGTCCCTAATGGAGTCGAGTAACTGTCTATGTCATGTAACATCGTAATGGACGCATGAACTTCACTCTTGTATTGCTCTCGCAAAATAGGCATTTGATTTTAACTTTAAAATGGCGTGGTACATTTTATTTCCAGCAGCATGCTAACTGGATGAAATTATGCTGATTAAAATAAAGCATAAAACATCAAGATATTACCCTAGCTTTTAACAATGGAAGAGAAACACGCAAATAAATATTTGTTTAAACCAATGACGAATCCAGAATTCGGGTCGGGGGGGGGGGGGCCGAAGTCATAAAAATTTTGTATCGTCGTGACGAATGTCAAACCTCATGGCTTATGTGAACCAAAACACTGTAACTTTACGGACTTTCCTCACCTAACAAT
The DNA here is from genome assembly GCA_013235015.1 of Araneus ventricosus. NCBI lineage: Eukaryota > Metazoa > Arthropoda > Arachnida > Araneae > Araneidae > Araneus > Araneus ventricosus. The sequence continues at coordinate 9,688 of BGPR01019159.1, forward strand.
AAGAATCATAAATACTTTCGATAATTTAATACAAAATACAATGAAATAACTAAACAAAAAATGTTTTCTACCGCGTCATCGCTACTAGTACAAGTGGAATGACTAGAAAAGTAGAAAAATTTTCGAGCCTGTCAAGCCAGAAAGCAGTGTTTGTCACGTTTTTATTATTTTTTTAAGGGAAATTAAGAACAACCAGTTGTAGTGATTTTAAATAAAATCAAGAATTTTGGTTTAGCTCTGGGGGCGGCGCCCGGCTGCAGCCCGATTCGCCATTGGTTTAAACGATGAAAACGGTTTGAATTGCGTTGAAACAATGAAAAGTATTGTTGTAAATTACGCCAAAAAATATTTTTAAAAATTCATTAGAATTAGAGAAATAATTGTAAGGCAACTTCATTGATATAATTGAAAAGGTAAATTTTTGCACTTTCAGATGGTGAAAAAATTATTTTTTTTCTATAGTATTTGAGGAAATTATTAAGGAAAAACGCCAAAATTTCGCCTAATTTTTAATTTATTCGTTTAATTAGAATTTAATTAATTTTAATTAGAATTCTAATTAAAATTTCAAAAAAGGGCCCCGAGGTGCACATTCCCACCCTTAAAAATACGTGCCAAATTTCGTAGCTCTAGGCTCAGCGGTCTGCCCTGTAGAGCACCAACACACATACACTCATTCTCCTTTATTATTAGTAGAGACTGTAAAGATTAAACTGAAATTTTCATTCGCGGAAATTGTCAAATTAGGAGATTTTATCGGATTTAATACTTTCCATCGTCTCGAAATCCAACAGAGCGTGAAAAAAAATTCAGTATTTTATCGGTCAATTACATATTCTTATTGTAAAATTATCTCTAAGAGCTGGAAACAAAAGATCTGTATTTTAGATCTGAACCAATTGTTGCTGTTTTTTTCAGTTCCACTTTTTGTGTATTCAGAATTTCATTCACACTCCTTGGTTTGTTGAACTTTTTTTCTTCAGTCCATTTTATTCCCGTGGAAAGATCCGTGTTAATTCTCCATCGGAAAGAAATGTCGAGCTAATTATAGCGTTTGGATAGCATTGAAAAAAGCGAATGCTCTCGAAACAATTCCAGGCACTTGCGATCGAATGCCGATTTCTTTCGCTATCGAGTAAATGATCTGTTTGCATCGGTTGGTTGTTTCATTTCACAAATTCAACCTTTGGTTTCCAACTACTTGGGCATTATCTTAAAAGCCAATTATCGCGACGAACAAAAGCTCTCGACATTTAGAGACTTCTCTCGTCAAAAGGTTGTTCAGATTTTCAGGAAATTACAAAGAAAAGGAAACAAATAAGTAAAACAGTTTTCTCGCAATCTCAGCTACAAAAATAAACTTAAGTGATTCTAGATATTTCTGAAGAAACGTTCGTAACAATTGTGAAGTTTCAGAAAAGAAAGGAATCGGCTGTATTCACGACTCGTTCTGCAGCAAAGCGAGGGCAATTTTGGGACGGATCTCGTAATGTTGAGCTGCTGTCGAATGATGGGGACGACATCTGAGATGGCATCCCCGTATCCAAGTTCCCGCGACACACCAGAGGGAGGACGCGCGACATCAGAATTAGCGTATGCCAGGCCCACATATACGGCGGATCTTCGGTGGAATCGGGTTTCGAACTAAGAACCCTCCGGTTCCGAAGACGAGAACTTTCCATCGGGCCACCGTGGACCGTGTGCACAGGAAAGTATGCCAGTTTGTTGCATAAAGACAAATCCGCATACTTTTGCGTAGCCAGTGGCGGTTTTCCGCGCAGGCGTTAGAGGCGCTCGCCTCGTGCCTCGAAAATCCAGAGGGCCTCAAAATCCATTCCACGTACACAGTAGTGCAAACTGATGGCGAATTAACAACATTCGGTAGGGGGAGGGGTCTCAAAACCAATTGGACGTAAATTGTAGCGCTATGACGACGACAAAGTTGCGACATTGGGCAAGGGTAGAAGGCCTCGAAACCTATTCCATGCACATCGTAAGGCTAAGCCGAGGGCGAATTGGAGACATCGGGTAGAGAGAGGGGGCCTCGAGTCAGTTTTGCGCCTGTGACCTCATATTGACAAAATCCGCCACTGTGCGTAGCTATGCTGCATGAACTACACTGGCTACACGAAGGCTATTTTTGTACGGACCTCGCAGTTTTGAATCGTTATCGGATGTCGACAGATGATGAAGATCCCACTACATCGGCAGGAGGACATTTGGCTCCCGAGAGTTTGTCCCGCACTAAATCCTGCGCAGGCGGCGGATCTTCGATGGGATCGGGTCTTGCAACAGCGACCCTCTGGTCCCTTGGCAGAGACGCTGCCTCCAGGCCGTAGGAAAATTCCGAAATAATGTTGTATTTAACCGTGGTCAGACGACGAAGATGACACCTGATCAGGCACCCCTTTCTCCAAACTTCCGTATCGCACCAGCGGGCGGGCGTTTGATCTTGACGGATTTAATGCGCAGCAGGCCCGCGTATGTGACGGATCTTAGTGGATTCGCTTCCCGACGCTGTTCCACCAGGGCACTCCGCAAAAGTTCGCACCGTCCGGAACAGGGCTGTGGCGGAAATCTCTTGATTCATGCACACAGTCACGTGATTTCACCTCTGGCTCGGGACGAAAGTGAAATGAAAGTCTTTTAAAAGTGGCTAATACATGTATATTGAATTTAATTTTACAAAGCGATCAGTATAAACTTCAGTATAAGAGCAGTAATGCATAGAAATGTATTCAAACATTATAATACAACTAGCCGGCTTTGCTCAGGATCCATATTTTTCCATATACCGGCCTCCTGTTTTCTTCGTTTTGTTTTTCTCCTACAAATATTGTCACTGTCTTTCTCCAATGAACGTAAATCTTCTTTGAATTCTTTCTCGTTGAATTAAAACTTTCAAATATAGCCTTTTCATCATCTTATAACAGTATGGGAGACTTGATCCCTTTTTCAGTTTTTAATTTTTATTTCGGAAGAAACAAAATTTTTAAAAAATGTTTTCAGTCATGATTAAAGGCTTATTTGTCTTTTTTGTTGTAGCATTTTTTTATTTCTGAAAAACCATTTTTAAAATAAAGATAAATTTTTTTCCAACAATTAGAAAAGGGACCAATTGCAGGGAGACTTTTTTCCCTTTCCAAGGGAGACTTGATCCTTGAAACAGATGAATTGAAATGATTCAAATTAAGTAGTCGAAATCAAATTTATTGTTGACTAACATGTAAAAAAGGGAGAAAAACACATTTAGAAAATTCTACATTATTGAAAATCACTATTTCTCATATGAATGATTGTTATCGCTGAAATTAATGATCAAATAACTTTTTCAAAGCTTGAAAAATCAAAAATAAGTGTTAAAATTCTTGCAGTTCGAAGAGTTGCACCAAGCATGGCTGGTTTAGGTAGTTTTTTGACAATGTCGTCATTGTCCACAACACTAATGTCACCATTTTCTGGATACATAAATTGATTGGAATGAAGTCCTCTTTTTCTTAGAAACTTTATTTCGCATTCAGATGATGAAATCTTCTTTTCAATTTTTCCTACTGAATGATTAATTTTCTCTTTCCGTGAAACCGTTACCTTGTTCTTGCTAACCATCATGTGCAGCCACATATTAACTTTCTACCTTTGCCAACCATCCAAAATCAAAGTAACCATATTCTAAATAATATTGATATTATCTAAATGTCTTGAAAATCACAATGGCGAGTGGGGTGGGGTAATAAAATTGTTAATATTAATTTAACTTAACTTTGGGGACACTTGATCCCAGGATCAAGTTTACCCATACAATGGGGATCAAGTGTCCCTAATGTGCATGTGTTGGAAAAAGAATTGTTAAATCAAAAGTAAAGAAACTGTATTGGATGTAAATAGCAACATTTAAGCAGTAAGGAATGTTAGTATATTATATCAATAAACTTAAGTAATTTAGTTATATTTAGCAAAAAATAAGAAATATAAACTACCTACTCCAAAAGAAGTTTGACTATAAGAAATCAGAGATTCCTTTCTTACAACAAAAATAAAAATGTTTGAATGAAATTCTGTTGTCAGATCTGTTGATAAGGAATCACTTTATTAGTGTTGCCAGTTTCAGAGACTTAATTGCATTTTTTCTCTGGTTTTAGACCTAGGGATCAAGTCTCCCCTATGGTTTGAATGAAAATTCGAAAAATAATCAAACAATAATATAAATCAGATAATCGTACACTCCTCATCATCATCAGACATCTATGCTTCACTTAGTCTCCAGTCCGCTTCACACTGATTAGAATATTTTAAAAGTTTGTGAAATTCGAACGAAACATCGCGTAGTAACTAAACTAACGTCATTGGATGTTTGAGCGCATGTTAAAAGCTACGAAATAAAAACGGAAGTTAAGTGCATGCTACGAAATAACAACGGAAGTAAGAAGTCTACCTTGACCAAAAAAAGGAATATTTTCTTAACTTGAACAGCGGTAAAAACACGTGAATAAAAGTTTTGATGAAACAATAAATTTGATTTTATAACAATAGAAAAAAATTGTTATAACTTGCGTTTAAAATGAATTTTGAAACGTTAATTACAGTTAGAGAAAATAATTTTATAACAATTAAATTGGTATCATTAAAAAGATAATTTTTTGCTCTTGAAGGTGATGTAAAAATAATTTTCGTACCTTAAGTATTTCAGAAGTTATTAGCGATAAACGTCTAAAAAATAGCTTAATTTTCGTTATTTAATTAAATAAATAAAAATCCAATTCGAATTTTAAAATAATTTTTACGGCGTTGGCTCCCTCTCGTGCTAATCCATCACTGTGCCGAATTTGGTCTTCGTAAGTTCAACGGTGTGGGCGTGCATAAAGAACCAAAAAAAAAAAACACGTTTTTATCTTTTATATAGTGGAGTACGCGCACGGCGTTGCCCGTGGCATAATGACTTCAACAAAATAAAAAATCCCTTTTCGGCAAGCTTGAAGGCAAAGGTAGATTCCTTTACGTTAATGTTACAAAAGTCATGAAATATTACATATTGATCAATACAGACATAGCCAATGACTTTATTGTTTCTACACATTGCAATATTTACGCTGTGATTCTGTTTTCAAGTCATTTATTTTTTTGCTATATCAAGGTTTTATCATTCCATTTTTTATTCCAAAAAGTTATGATAGATTTATCGGTCAGTACATTGGTCAATTTTTTTATATCTCAACACATAATCATTCAACAGGTAGGAGTCATAAAGAAATAAACATCCCAGCAGTGCAAATATCTCCTAGATAACATTAAGTCAGCCTATCTGAAACAGTAGCAAGAAATTGACTCTTGGCACGAATGAAGAAAGACTCCAGATTTAAAAATTAATTTATTTAATCTAGGTTACAGTATAATTGGGCGAACATTACTTTGTCATATGGTAAAATCACATGACATGGAAACACTTAAATACAACTTAAATGCAACTAAAACTCCCTGGTTACAGAGATAATAGTCACTAAATTCTTAACACATAAGAGAATAAAATTATTAAACATTGTCGTGTGGCAAATTTAATACGTGTATTTAAAGCAGGGGTTTTGAATGCAGCCAATTTGAACAGTAAATTTAAATCTCCATCGACGGTTAAAACCAAATACTCAGGCAGAAAATCCCAAACAATTTTAAAGTTAAGGATATATTTTTCAATAGTAAAAAGGATAAAGGAAACTCTTATTTAAATATCTATCGTTTTTGGCTACTTTATATTGATTTTATTAAGATCATGGTCCCGCCATGTTTAGTTAAATATCAAATTAAAGTATTCTGTCAAAAAACCTATTATTAAATTAACTATTAAAATTATTTGATTAATTAAAATTAACTATTTACTTAATTAAAGTTAAAAATTAATTGTTACAAAACTTCACTAAAATCTTTTTCATGGCTCATACTATATGCCAGTAATCTTTATCTTATAATTATCTAATAATTATATTAATTTAAATAAAAGTCACTGTGGCTATGTATGTATGTCCCACATCTCCTCCTAAACCACTGGACTGATTTGAATCAAACTTTTTATTTAAGAAAAGAGAAAGGTCACCTTCAACTTTTCAAAGCCTAAAAGATGCTTAAAATTTCACTTAATTAAAAATTAAGCAAGGCGTTTTTCCGCGATGTCTTTCATTTCCATAAATTTGTTTCTCTCATTTTAATATTTTTTTCAAAATTAATTTCAAACTGAATTCGTAACAATATTCTTGTTGATCAAAAATAATACGAAGAACTGTTTCCAGAAGGTTAGGTTAGGTTAGATTAGGTTATATTAACGTCCCGTTTTTTTGAAGCAACACGAGGGCTATTTGTTTCCAGAAGGAAGAATGCTAAAAGAAAATTTTAAAAGTAGACGATTTAATAATTTATATCGGGACCAGCTATTGATTTATTTTCACGCTTTAAATTAATGAATAATTAAATAGTTAATTTAATTGTTTCAAAATATTCATTAAAACCTCTTTCAATGACTAGTAATTGTTAACAAAATTTGAAGTACCTGTATAACAAATAATAACGTATGAAGAAAACGGATGTTTTTAAAAATCGTCTGGTTCAATTGATATTCTCATTTTAATTGAAAGCGTTTTAGATCAGAAAAGGAATTTGTGTATTATAATATTTATACAATAGTAATTTTTACATTGAAAATATTAAACATGAAAACATTTTAATCCGGAGAAAAGCCAGGTATATCAATTAACAGTTATAATTAACAAAATGTAACAAAGATATTAACTATAAATTAATTATATATTATACCGTATACAAAGTGAAAGTGAATGCGGTTGATGGGAACTCATAACTTCTAAATAATTCTTGCTGTCAAAAAACTTTCAATATAAAAGTAGTTTGTTATAATAAGGTGATAATTCCCCTAATTGAAATTTTCTTTTTATCTTCAATCTTAACGAAGCTATGGGGAAATGATAAATTGGGGGGGGATATTGAATATCGCTCTTCAGCTCATAACTTATAAGCAATTCTAGCAGACAAAAAACTTAGTATAAAAGTTGTTCGTTATCATAAGGTGATAATTCGCTTAATTGAAATTTTTTTTTTATCTTTAGTCGTAACAGAGCTATGGGGAAATGATAAGTTGAGGAGGGGATTGAAAATGGCTTTTTAGCTCATAACTTCTAAGAAATTGTGGCTATCAAAAAAGTTTCAATGCAAAAGTTGTTTGTTGTGATAAGGCAATAATTCGCCTAATTTGAATTTTCTTTCTATCTTGAATCGTAAGGGAATTATGGGAATATGAAATTTTCAGTCCCCCACCATTTGCACCCCCTTTGAGCTGGTTAGCCCATCTGTGAACTCGGCCGAGATTTTCACCGTCCTTGCAACATATCCCAAGCTGGTTAAATTTACATCAAAATTACTCCAGTTATCGTGTTCACAAGATAGCATGGGAAAAAGCGTTATACATATATATATATATATATAAACTTTTTAACGAAGGGTGGTTTTGGGTTCTAGGGGTCATGATCGGTGAAGATCTGCAGAAATTTTCCGAAAGTCGTGTTATGAGAACCATTGCAATAGATAGAGTTCCTATAAGGAATCTACCTAAAAGCCCAAAGTTTTGAGAACGAAATCAAACATATATATATTATTGATTTCGCTATTTATTGATCGATTTTTAGTTAAAGTACACGCAGGAATTTTCTTTTAACTAAAGATATCAGCATATATGCGCGACGATCAAACGTATGAAACAAATAAATCAAATGATTCTTGGATCAGTTAATTGAAGTAATTAAGATTAGCTGATGCAATAAAATGATCGAGAGTATGACGTGACTTTCGCTTGATACCGCCAGCCAGTTCGATAGTTGAAATGCATTCTGGGAACTCAGAGTAACCTTTGGTCGGACGAAAGCTTCTTCGATTCGGATATGCGAGAGAAAATGTTTTGAACTGATCAATAAAACAATTCATAGAAAATAGATATTTTCAGAGAAAAAAAGATATTTTAACCATTCTTGTTTTAAAACAGGGATAAATATTCCGGTTTATACCTAAAAAAATTATAACTGATAGCGTTATTAGAAAGTAGGATGCAAGAAAATAAGATTTGAAAGTTAAAAATATAAATAAAAGGTGACTATTATTTAAAAATTTCTCAAAATTCAGTCAATTATGCTAAAAATTCAAAACAAACTTCATTAGAACGAAAATTGTTTGTTCTATCCGATGGTGCATTGATTGTTTTTCAACGATCATTAGAAAAGATACTGCAGCCGTAAACGTCCCAAAAATGACTTAAAACCATACAAAACATCAAATAAAAAAATTCTAGATTAAATTTTAAAATTCTGGCTTCGAGGTGCATTGAGTCACCATTACGACTACCTATGTTCCAAATTTCATGGTTGTAAGTGTTACAGATTCGTCTGGACATCGCACACGCGCGAAAATTGACTTTTATATGTATAGATATAGATAGCGACTGGCGAATGATGGGTTTGGCGAGCCAGATCAGTCATCACACAGTACATTTGCTTCCAGCTTTATCCAGCAGGGTCCAAAAGTAATCCGCTGACAATTTTCAAGAGGTCTGTTGGTTGATATTTTTCAGGCGATGACGGATAGCAGAAACTGACGGTTAACCCTTTGGGTACATTTGACGAGTGAGACTCGTAATCTGCTTACTTGGGCGAAGTTACGGTGGACGAGTCTGACTCGTCATCTGAATTTAAGAAGAATTATTGGCGCAAGTGTGGTCCCGCCAAATTATAATATCCGTGGGCGTCCTACAAGTAGCGACGCGCCACATCGTTTGCAAGCGAAAAATTGTGAACATTTTCCCGAGAATATTCCGGCAACAGAATTAAAGAAACACCCTACAAAACGGTGTCGCGTATGTTATAAACATAAAATAAGAAAAGAAACCACTTGGAAACGCAAACAATGCCAGGTACCTTTGCATTTACCGACATGTTTTGAAAAATACCACACGGTACAAAATTATTAGACTTTAAGTTGGTTCTTGTTCTGTATAAATATTTATATTTTGTAACTAAAATTGTTAACCCTTTATTAACGTGCGGAAAAAGTGACGTCTCCCAACCCAACCGGGGGTACCAGAATAGACCCGTAAGTCAATGGAATATTCGAAGCGGAAGTCCAAAAGTAATGCAAATGTCAAGGTTTTTAATGTATTTAAACAAAAAAAAAACTCTTCCATAATGACAGATCTACAAATGACAAATTTGATTCACAATTAAATAGTAGTTAATGAATATAGATCCCTAAAATACAATGATGCTGCGCTATATTTTGTGGTAGTTGTCTTTTTATAGAAAGAAACGTATCTTATTAAAAAATTACGGCATTAATCAGAAAATTCAGCGATGGTCTTCAAGATGTGGTAAATTGCAAGAGGCAGCAAAAACTTTCACTACCTATTATCGTATTATTTGTGAAGCCATTGTTGTAGCGAAAAAATTTATCTTCACAGTGCTAAATCAAAATTGCGTGTTTGAAGAACAAACTGTTAATTTAAACAAAAGGTAACAAAGGAAGAAAGAAAAGAGCAACTGTTTTAGAGACGACTAGCAGTACGCACACGGCGTTGCCCGTGGAATTAGGACTTCAAAAAAGTGGGTGAAAAAAAGTACCCACAATGGCACGTAAAAGTTTTGAAAACAAAAATACACATTATTGATATTCCCGCTTGGAATTTTAACATCATGTCTATGAGCCGAAAATTCAGTGCCAAACAAATGTGGCCGCTCAGAGAAGTTTTACTGTATTATAAAATAAATTATGACAGGGAAAGACACGTATTGCATTAAATATCTATACTTATAAAAGGCAATGTTTGTGTGCGTGTCTGCGTGCGATGTCCAGACGAATCTATCGCACTTACAACCCTGAAATTTGGCACACAGGTAGTCGTAATGGTGACTGAATGCACCTCGAAGCCGGAATTTTAAAATTTAATCTAGAAAATTTTTTATTTAATGTTTTGTGTTGTTTTGGTTGATTTTTCGCACTAATTTCTCAATAGAATAGTTTCGAATAAGTTTACGACAAAAATGTATACACCATCGGAAAGAGCATGTGATTTCCGTTCTAATGAAGTTAGTTTTGAATTTCTAACGTAATTTACTGAATTTTGAAAAAAATTTGAAAAATAGTCACTTTTATGGTAATTTTTAATAAAGATTTCTTTAAATTATCGCATCTGACGTTCTAACATCTCTATAATTTTCATTTTTTTTCCAGCCTATAAATGGAACGTTTATGTCGGATTTAAAACAAGAACTATTAAAATATCTTTTTTTCGTTTTAAAAATTAATTTTCCCCTGATCGGTTCAAACAGTTTTTTTCGTAGATTGCGAGAGAGTTCTCCGGACCATCCCACAATGCATTGTTGCAACTGACCTTCTTCGCGGCAGGTGACGTCATTCGCCGTCCGTTCAAGGATACATTCCTTTCGTATGTAGTGGCTTAGCGACCGGGCGGGGGCGGGGGAGAATTTAGATGCCCCGGACGAGAGTTTTAGGGGGCACCATGGAGTCGAAACATTACTGCACATGTGCCGTTTTTAAAGTAAAACATGATGAGAGGAGGCATAAAAATGATGCCATATCTCTGGCGCCATTTACGCTTGCTAGGCCACTGATGACGACTGGAGAAAAGCAAATCATACTATTTTCCGTGCTCTACTTACTCTCTCTAAGCCACTCACCATGGTGACAAAACGTTAATGCGTTTGTCACTTTTTACTTTCTTGTCTACGAAGTACACAAAGAGAAGGTATTGCAATCGTCAAAAAATTCGAACTCGAGATTTTGACGAACCTCCACGTTGTAGACCTCCTTAAGCCCGAAAATCACAATTTTGGAACTATGTTTTTGTGTCTGTCTGTGTACACGATAACACGAAAACTATTACAGCTACAGAGATGAAATTCGGTATGTGATCTTTACACATAATTTGGACAAAATCCGTCCACGGGAAGTCTGTCTGTCCGTGTTCATGTGAACACTATAACTCAAAAACTTGAATAGCTAGATGGATAAAATTTCACACACAGTTTTATCGTCATGAATGTAGGTCCGTATAAAAGTTTGGGCCAAATCCGTCGAAGGGTTGACTGCCTGTCGATCTGTGTAATCGCATACTTCTGAACACCATAACTCCTAAACGCAACGATTTAAATGAATGAAATTTAGTATGTAGTCTTTTAATCCTAATTGTGGATCCGTGCCCAATTTTCATCTCAATCGGTTTGAAAAAAAATGCGTTCAAATTGCATATTCGGTTTCTTCACCATTGTAGGACGCAAAACACGACGCGCGCGTTTCCCCCCTCCTTAGAAGCGAATCGTCCATGTTACTGCCGCTCTGTGTACTTTTTTCCCACCCGCGTTTGGGAGGATACGAAAAAGTTTTGGGGAGATCACTCCCGCTGTTTAAAGTCAAATACGAAGAGGAGGTGAAAAAAAATACCGCGTCGTTTAAATAAGCTAAGGCAATGAAGATGGAGAGGAGGAATCATGTTACGACTCAGGGAGCCAGTTATCCTCGATACGCCACTGTTCTCTCTCGACTTGGACCTTTATTAAAATAAAAGTGAGAGGAAAGAGGGGAGGGGGGAATCATACTCTCAAAAGCAACGCCGAGAATCAAATCGAATTAATCCTTCCTTTCCCAATGTGATGAGAGAAGTGAACTTCGGCTTCTACAGCAGTTGGGCATTCAAGAGTTGATTTGTAGCTCTTAGGAGCTGAATCGGACTCTAACACAGAAGCTGCTGATATGGGTTGCGACCATCACCTTCCCATCAAACTTCCATTTCAACAGATTTTAGGACAAGTGGATGATAATGCTTGTCTTCAGCAACTGTCGATAAAATGATTATCGATTTATTTTTCCAATTAAAAAACATTTTCTTCGGGAAGCTGAAAGATCCAAGCAAACATAAATTTCTCTTTATTCCAAAAAAAAAAAAATAAGGATAAAGTGCTATTTTTTTAAAGATTATTCTTAAAATTCGCTTTTTCCGAAATAACGAATGAGGGCCGGTTTGAATACTATTTTGTACTTCCAACCATGAAACCCCTTCATAGCGTCCATTCATCTCGGCTGTGAATTTTCCTGCAACGGAGGGTGGCCGCTAGTGTTCCTTAACACGTTGAGAACGGCGTGTACCACCGGTGGCTCACATGCGAATAGTTTATCTGCCGGCGTGTACCACCGGTGGCTCACATGCGAATGGTTTATCTGCCGGTGTGTACCACCGGTGGCTCACATGCGAATAGTTCATCTGGCGGCGTGTACCACTGGTTGTTTATATCAGCTATAGTCTTATAATACAGTTTTGTTCGATGAAAAAAACTTCATGCGGTTAAAAATAACTTTTTTACTGAAAAATTGAAAAGCTTATTTTTACAGGTAGACTATAATAGACTTAATGTATTTACATATTTATTTGTTTTTGTGGGTTTTTTAAAATATTTTAGGCATAGTGGCGGTTCACCTTCGCAAAATCGGCAAACTTTTCGATTTACTTGCAGCAATATTTCTACCTCGTCGAGCAGATAAGGATTCATAACATCGTTTCCGCGACTTTCTCTCAGTTCCGGAATACTTCTCAAGAAATATAAGCCGCCATATAAGACATAATACGATTTTTACTGCCGCCGAAATAGAAAAATCTGCGCCGTCCTCAACGTGTTAAACATAGACAGTTCAACTATCGGTAGTTTTTCCCAAACTGTCGACTGGAACTATCGATAGTTTCAAAACTGTAGTATTGATAGTTTTCTCCCCGGCGTATAGGTGTTCTTCCGCAGGATAGTTCCGAAAACCGATACTATCGACTTGGCTTCGATAGTATCGATAGTTTATCGATATTTAAGGAACAGGCCACTGTAGAGAGGTTTCACTGTACAGAATTGCAGAAGAAATTAAGAATAAAAGCATCTACATGCAATCTGTTTCGAAAAATATAGAAATAAAAAAAAACTGGATTGCGGATTTGGTATTCAGATTCTTGAGAATGTATTAGCCATTAATAAAGCATAACGTTTAAAGTCTTTATAGATGTTATCTACAGGCAGTGGTGAATCCAGGAGGGATGTCAGCCACTAAGAGCTAGACCAGAATTCTTTATTTTATTTAAAATCACTACAGCTGTTTTTTTTTAAATCTCGTTTTTAAAAAAGTGAAAACATTTCTTCCTGGTTTTTGCCAGGCTCGAAAGTTTTCCCGCTTTTGTAGTTATTCCACTCGTATGTGCAGCCTTGACAGGTCAAAAACATGTATTTGCTAGTTATTTCATTGTGTTTTCTGTTAATTTATCGAAAGTATTGTAGTGTTCTTTACGATTCTTATTGTCAGGTGAGTCAAGTCAGTAAAGTTGAAGTGTTTTGGTTTACATAAGCCATAAGATTTGACATTCGTCACGACGATACAAAACTTTTTATACCTCAGCCCCTCCCCAAACCCAAATCTTGGATTCGCCACTGTCTGCAGGTAATGAATATTTGTAACAGAAAGGTTTAGTACTTAATTGACTTTAATACGATTCTTTTGTCACAATTTACTTGTTCTAGATGAAATACTAAAATAAATTTTTGAAATTTAAAAAATTGTTTGATGGTTAATCAGATCTCGAAAATATTGCTGTATTTTAGCTTTTAATTCATTTCAAATACTTAAAGAGAAACTCATGACGAACGAAGTAAAATATCGGAAGAAAATATCCCTATTTCGGAAAGTTGTTTATTTCTTCAGCTACTATCAACTGAAGTTATTTTTGCTGTTTTTAAAATCCGTTAACGTGCGACTCATGCAATTATAGATGACGTGTTTGGTAAAATTACGGATAACGCCATTCCACTCGAAGCGCGTGATCAAGTTAATCGAGTTTGGTTGCCTTTAGTAAGTAAAGCTAAAAGCTACAGAGTGTGTCCGTACGCCCTATTAAATAGTTTTAAATAGGATTCTAATGTACACTGTTGGACAAAATTATAAACTCAAGAAATTTTCATCTTGTTTTAATCATAATTTAACTCGGTTTTATTTTGATATATAAAAATAATGATGAATAATTATAAAAAAATATCTAATTTTCTAAATCTAAATATTTTAAAAATTAATATTAATAAGGAAATGTGCAACTTAAAAATTTTAGCATTACGTGAAATCTGGGCAAAATATAAACTCAAAGGTGTTAAATTCCGGATTGTGATATCTTTTGTGCGTATGCTTTCATTTTAGTTAAAGAAAATGATCAATGTTGCCATTTGTGGCTGTTATTTTCTTTATTTTCCACAAAAAATGTTAAGCAATAAGAGGCTAATCTATAGATTTGAAACAGTCGGGAAACCTAGCATCATAGATAAGAGTATTTGTAGGGAGAGCCTGGGCAATTATACCTAGGATAAATGAAGAGCATAAAAAAAGTCACCTGTGCTCTCTGCTTAATGCCTTACAATTTTGCAAATCGCCCTTTTCAAATTATGGCTTTGCAAGCTAGCTTTCGTAATGTAACAGTTTAATTGATAAAATTTAGCAAAATTAATTTAAATATTAATTGAAATTAATTCTTTTATTTATTTTTCTTTTCAATTCAAATTTATGTTTTCTCTATTATGTCGTAATGTAAGTAACTTATTTTTCCCGCATAGTTTAGGATATTTTATCACTAGTTGTCTATCTATGAATGTTTTCCGAAATGATGTATGTGCTTGTTCAGGTGACATGCAAAATCGATACCTGTCTAGTTACAAACGCTAATCATACTTTGACTATTAACATAGTTCGAATTCTAATTAAATAATTTTTTTAATTCGAAATGAAAATGAAATCAGGATAGAGTAAATTTGTAGGCGCCTTTGGATCAGTGGTGCTCCAACCCGATTAGCCCACTGGACAAGATGGCTCTGGTTTTGAAAAGATGCGTCTCTACCTTCAAACTGTGCTGCTCCCATGAACAGTCATTTGCTGCCGCATTTCGAACACGCAAAATTTTCTCAATTGATTTTTGATTATTGTTTCAATAAAAACAGACATTTCCACAAACTCCATGTATTCTAGATGACAATAGATATACTAGTTTATTTTTATGCTACGTAGACAGGCAAATGTGTTGCAAACAATGTATTCATAGGAAAGTCTCTCTATTTTAAAATGAAATGACAAAGAAATCTTTTGTCGAAAGTGGATTTTTCAAAGTTCTACCAAAGTTAAAACCGTCATTCTCGAATGTAAATAAGCAGATTGCATGTTATATATTAGTGTATTTGTCAATTGTGAAATTCTCATTGATTTGAAAAGATATAAAGATTTAAGTAACACAGTTTAGATTATTTTATCATATGACCAATATTTAGCAGCTAGAGCTTTCTTGTTAAAAGTTTCCTTTAGAGAGCAAACATTCGATTTTGGTGCTATCAGATTAATCCGAATTACATAGAATTGTAAAGAACGAAAATTAAAAGTCACAGAACGAAAAACTGAAATCGAATCAATTCGCTTTATCTCTTGATACAAGTCAAACGCGCCCATTTAACTTTGAAATCCTCTGAAGAAATGGCGGTTAATGCGGAAATAACCAGTTTTCGGTTATTCAGTTCTTTTTTTACCTCCGGTTTAACCTAGCGGTTATAACCGCTTAAAATAACCGGTTTTCGGTTTTTTTAAAAATGAAAACAAATGCCGTTTGTAGACAAAAATTGTTATTAATATTGTTCTTACAGGAAATCCATCCATTAGCCAATATTTATCTATTCATAAAGACTCTCTCAGTAATCCGTCAACCAACAGACGCCTCTTTCAAGCGGTTGTCGTTGATTGGCTTAAGATGATGAAATTCAAAGCTTCATAACTTGGTTAATTTTAGTCCAATCGAGCTTATGTTCCGATCCGGTTTTCTTACCCATTTATTGTATTTTTAAAAAAATCCGGTTATAACCGGGATAAAAAATAAGCGAAAAATCCTGTTAACTGAAACAAAAAGCCGGTTTTCGGTTAAAACCGGTAGGTTTTTCCCTTCTTAATCCACTGCACATTATGCAGGAACAAGCAGTTGACGTCACAATGGAGGTGAAGGAAATGCGGTAACTCGTGCAGCTACTATTATCACGTGATTGTGACGTATCGTGAATCGACTTCATTAAGAGTTTGCACGAGTTTCATTTCTGAAACAAAGCCCGAAAATTCACTTTTGGCCATCCTCTCCTGCCTCCGTTAAAACACAAAATTACGGATTTTTTTTTTTTTTTTTTGTCAGGAATTTTGTCCGATTGATCAGCAATGACTTCGATTTAGAAAAGAAAATTTTTAAAAATATTATATTATAATATTTTAGGTACGAATATAAATTCTTTTGGGACTATTTTAGTTAAACACAAATAGTTCAGTTTCATTTTCACAGCTACATTTATTAAGCAACCGATCCCATACTGATTAGAATTCAAGTCACTGGACAAGTTTTGTTGCTTATTGGCACAATAATGGCCAAAATCAACAATGGTAAAGGCAATCTCCGAGTGTAGACCGTTGTTGCATTTTATACCCTTGTTCGATCGCAATAAATACTTTAGATCTAAAAAAGTGCTAAATTTCGATAATTCAGTATTCACTTAAAATGATTTCATTAAAAAACAGTTCGTACAATTTTTCGTAAACAAAAACAGTTCATAAAACGTATAAATTTGTGGAAAAGTTCTAGTTTCGGCTTCGACGTCATTTTGTCAAGCAATTATTGATTGAATTCAAATTCCTACATAACATCTATCAAGAAATTTATTAAAACGTTCAAATAATCCTACTCTGTTGACAAATACAAATTATTTCAATAAATGCGGTTTTGTCGACTTTCCAATACTTTCTTAAGATCTTCCACTGAACTTATGTCTAAATACTTCGACCCATTGAGTCACGAAAGGAATTTAAAAATAAATTTATTTACTGATAGTTTATTTAAAAGTTATACAGATTTAAAAAAGAAGTAACGCAGCATCCTGTCCAGAAATTAATTCTGAACGAAATATCGCAAAATCGTGGAACATTTTTTGAAGCATCCACATGATATAGTGAAAAGCAATGTATTCCCTAGTTTACTTATGGATTTTATTTCAAAAAATAATTATAAAGGACAAAAACAGCATAAATGTACATAAATTAAACAAGAGGTTTTTAATCCGTCACATATTGCTTGTCATTTATAAAGGCAAAACTAGATTCGTCTCATGTTTTTGTAGGAAACTAAAATGTTAAATTTTTAAATGGAGCGATATAAAATATAACTAAAAATATAAATAAAAAATATACAAATAAACTTTTTTATTGAAAAAATTGTATTTAAAAAAATGGAAATAGTATAGGTAATTACATGAGAACAAATTCGAGGAACTCAACTCATAGGAACTCAACTATTGTTTACTTCTTCTGTTTCTTCTTTTTTTTGTATTAAAATATAATTACATGAGACTTTTAAAAGTAATAACAACAGCATAATGTTAAATAAGATAGTAGATACAGATTTAGGCAAATCGTAATATAGCATTTTTTTAAACAAAAAGTCATCTGAAGTCGAACTACTTTAATGTAAAATTTCAGAGCATATAATAAGTAGAATATATAGGAGTGTCTGAAAATTACCATGTTGAGAAGAATCTCATGCTGTTTCATAAAAGGAATTACCAGATTATTGCTTCTTTTAAGTAAGAAAGACATTTCCAGATGGTTTTAGTTTTTGCTTTTCAAGCAAGGTAGGAATTTTAGAAGCAGATATCCCATGCTTCAGTGAACTTCCACTTTATTTATTTATTCTATTTTGCATTACTTTAAATTTTCGACGTTATATTGCGTGTAAAAATATTTTTTCTATGAATAGGTTTTCTTAGATTTTTTTCATGACTTTCAGAGTTTTCGCATTTGAAATAACTTTCCATATGTCAATAAAAACTAATATTCTACAGAATGGTAATTTCAAAAGTATCATTCGGAAAATTTGTAAATTTTAAGACTATCATGATACTTAACTTAGTATTCTGAAATATTTTATATGTAGTGACTTCTTCTTGATTACGGGACACCTCGCCCCTGGTATATGTAATGACTATTTATATATGTAACTAATATATGTAATAATCTCGCTTAGTTTTATTTCAAATTCTAATACAGTGGTACCTCTCTTAACGGACACTCCCGAATAGCGGACACCTCTAATTAACGGACATTTTTACGAGTCCCGGTCCTTCTATATCGGACAATCCATGTTATTTCCTCTGGATAACGGACACTACGAATAGCGGACAAGTATTTTTGAAAAGCTTTCAATTATTTTGGCAAACATTTCAAAATTATTCTAACAAGCAAGCTAAAAATATATGTTTATGCGTCTTTACAACGAACTTTTCCCGACTCCTCCCTTCCGTGCTTGACACAATGAAATTCGACCCTAAAATGTGCACAATGGCATTCTTCTGCCCCCCGCACCCTTTTTTTCTTCCTGTTCTTCCAAAACTCCCCTTGTTTCTTGGAATTTAGAGGCGAGAAACCTGTTTTGGGGGGCTTGGTCTTTAATGCAAGATAAAAGGATTAGCACACAATTAAAAGGTAAAGTATTAAATAGTTATTCTTTTCTTACCTAATTAATTTTTCCTTTTTAATTAAAATTGCAGCCGTAATTTACAATCAAATGTCAAACAGAAGTGCAAAAACGTTTTTTATAAAAAGGTTGTCCTCCCCAATAGCGGACACCTCCGAAAAACGGACAAAACTTTTGGTCCCGTGACTGTCCGCTTTTCGGAGGTACCACTGTATTGTATATTTTTAAGTCTTAATGCATTCCAAAATCACTTTTCTTAAACTCCAGTTTCATTCTGTTTCCCGCGCTGGAGGTATATTAAATCTCTCGTCTTGGCATATTTATTACTAAAAGAATATTTTAATCGCTTCCACGCGCGCACAACTCGCGAAATCAGCGACTTATTGCCGCTACGAATTTTTCCTAAAACACTTACGTAATATACTAAAAATAGCTATTATTCCCTTCACTTTGATCACGTGTCTATCTGTTAAATCCCTACCTGAGAAAAAGCAGGGATCTTCTGTTCTCTTTTGGCTTAAAACTTAAACGAAGATGTACGTACATTTCATCACTCTCCCATAATAAAAAAGAAATTTACAATTCAACTCGGCCTGTTTAATTATTTAACGAATACATTTTATATATATGTAATGAATATTTAATATGTAGTGACTGTTTTTTATTTCTCCTGTATTTTACTGAAAACTTGAAAGAAAATGTAGTGAATCATTCGGAATTGAGAACAGTCACGCAGTCAATGAACAACGCCCCTGCTGTTTTTTTTTTTTTTTAAGATTAAAAAGAACTGTCTGAGTATGGGAAAATGATCCTGTATTTTAAAAAAACTGACAGCTTAACTATTTTTCAGGAACTAGTGTCCTTGTTTACACCATAATCTTATCTCCAAACACAATGCCCATTATCGGAAATTCTTGTTACGTTTTCTCTTTATCTTATCTTATTAAAAAATGATGAAAATAATTTGAACACGACATTTGTCGATAAGAAGTTCTATCGTGACTGTGAGTTTCACTTCTGTATTACACGTACATTGCAAGTCAGAAGACCGGCCAGTTAACTACTTCTAATTTTCTAAACTGGTTTGCGAAACCAGTCAACTGGTGTATTTCCTTTTTCTGATATCATTGCAAGCAGTCTCGAAAGTTCAGCGCCGCGAACTCGAAATTACTCAGCTTACACAAGTCAACAGATAGACATTTTATTTTTAGATTTATGCAACTGTTGCATATGAAAAGAATTTGTACTTGGTATTGAACTTTGCCATTTCAAAAGTTCAAGATACTGAGCAACAGAAATTTTCTTTTGTAACTTGGTTATTGTTTTACATCTCAATACTTTAGAGTTAAGAGGTTTAATTTATTCCTAATTATTTTTTTAAATAATCGAAAACTGTCTTATTTTAAAATTTAACATAATTCGAATAATCCTATCA
>BGPR01019160.1:0-29729 GCA_013235015.1 Araneus ventricosus
TCATTACTTTGATTCAGTTACGTACTCTAAAATAAAACAAAAGCCATGCAAGAACTCAGGCAGTTCTTTTAACAGAATTCGACGGTCAGCTAGATCTTAGTGTTCATTTCATGATAAAAATGATTGTCATTTCGATATGCGAAACTACTTGGTTCTTTTACTTCTAAAGCTGTCTACTTAGAATGGATGACATTATTTCCAAATCGTGAATCAAGAATTTTCCGTATTTGATATCTCCCATGGTACGTTAGTGAAAAAATAAAGTCAGTTTAAGAATTTCTTTCATTTAGCTTGAAACAGGTGATCTATTTTAGAGAGGAGAGACGAGGACATTTTAAAAAAGTACGCCCTGGTGCATTGTGTCGTGGGAGAACTGTGGTGGGAGGCATTAGAGTTCGGATGTCATCACGTCATCAAACCACGATTTAAATGAGGTTCTTCCCCAAAAAAAGGCCTCCGTCGAGGTTTAATCAGATTCAATTCATCATTTCAGGAAATGCGACATGCAATTCAGATATCGGACTAAAATATTTGAAACTTACATCAAATTTTCATCACTCATGCGCATTTACAGTTTGAAATCAATGGTAAATATGGGTTGTTTAGGAAGTCTCGATATTTATTCAATAATATATGACATCATTTTGTTTATGATTTTTTTAAGGAAGTTTCATTATCCTACTCATGAAGACATCCATGATACATAGCTTATAATGAGTCAAGGGCTGCTTGCAGCCTCAGAAAAATTTTCTCCTTTTAGATTTTGAACAGGCAGATGGAAGTCTGCGACGGTGCAGATCAGGACTTCTTGGAAGGAGGATCCATGAGAACATCGCAGGCAGATCAACTACTTTCCTTGGGCATTAAAAGACACGTTGCACCATAGCATTATCCAAGTGAAAGACAGCTCTTTATAACTGCCCAATTCTAAGGGGATTTTTTCTAGACATTTACAAACTGTCTGGTTTGCTACCCCACTCAATCCTAGCAGCAGGCACTGCTTTTCCTGAATCAGATTTTTTGCTTTAGGAGGATGGTGGGGAGACAGTTGATGGCGGCTCACTCAGAATAATTCTAACACTGTTTCGCTCAAAATTGTACAGTTGATTCCATTTGCCATCACTCGCCATCATCTATTTAAGAATTGGATTGTTTCGTTGTTCTCAGTGAAAATTGCATGAATTGCGTCCATTTTGTAGTTTCTCTTAATGTTAGTAGGGTATCCAAACATAAAATTGGATTACAGAATCCGAGGCACATAAATGCTCATAAATATTCGAATTTGATACTTGCAAACCTCTCTTTTCAAGATGATTAGTAGTAGAACCTTAATTTGAGATTGGCACAAACGCGGTGGCCCCTACCTGGTCCGTTGTTATTCGTCTTGAACATTAAATTCAGCCTCATTTGAACTCCACAAAACCATCTCTGTACTCTGTTTGTTTACAAATTTTCAAGTATTGGCACACATATATTTTTTCATTTTGTGATAGTGATGAAACTCAGCTGGGTCAGCTTACCCAGAAGGATACAAGATTTAAAAATGGCCAGTGGGGAAAATAAACGATCACCAAAGAGAATAACAAAGTCATGGTCTCCAGCCCCTGTGGCTAGGAGATCACCCAAAGACTAAATACAGACTCATAAAACATCAGCAATCAATTCATGACTTCTTTAAAATACATACACTGCATCCATTTAGAAAGGTTAGAATTCGGTAACATTAATACAAGGAAGAATATTTTCCCACTTTTAACAATGTTGAGTAGAACAAGTGTAATAAAAGCACCATTAAAAATTCACACAAAGAGAACATTAAAACCATTTAATACAGAACCTCATAAGATCATACAAACCAAATTTTTTATAATTTAAAGATTTTTCCATGACAATTCAAAATCCTTAATCACAGTAATTCTATATGCCTCAACAATAAAAATAAAACCAGTAAACAAGACCAAGTATTCAGCAGTGTGGTGGTTTTGCTGTGCTGATGAGTAAAAGCATTAAGTAGTTGGTTTTTTGTTCAACGTATTTTACACCTGAATAAACACGATGTGTTCTGTGAGTTCAATGAAAACCATGTATGAATATTTCCTGGATGGATTCTGAACATTTAATCTGCAGTCGACTCTTTTCTATGATGCCCTAGGGCATATTAATAGCATTTATTTACAGGAACTGTACTTTAACAACTGCAGAGAAAGTACAAATCATAGAGTAAAATTTCTTTATCACGGAGTTTCAGTCTTAATTTTTTATTTGGCGCGACTTTTCTAGAAAGATACATACGATCCTTAGATGTTACCAATCAGGGTAACAATTTTAAGGTATAAATCTTGACCTATGTTCCTTTTTTGCTTCCAGGGCTTTTTTCATAGTACAATAGAACATAGGGTATTCAATGAACTCGTACTCAGATTCCTGAAAAAAGGCTTTTTTAAGTACATTTTACGTTTGGAGTAAGAGTCATTTTGGATTCCAAGGAGACTGATGTTGCTGCTGAAGAGGGCAACAAAACCATGCATAGCAAAAACATTTACAATCTCGTACAAGCAATTTGTCTTGATAGGACCAAGTTCCATCTTAAAAAGCACATATGAATGTCTTGTGGCTAAATACCTGGGATAACAAGATACAAGCAGTTTACGTGACATCTAGCAGAAGGTTTTGCTCAGCTCATCTAATTCATCAAAATTGTAGGGATACACCCATCGACCATATATTCTTCCACAAGCATTTATAGCAGAATCTCTTCCATGTGTTCTAGCTGCAATTCTTTATCTCTTAAAGTATATTGTGCGAGGTTTCTCATCTCCTTAATTGAATCTTTTGCTGCAGCATCTTTCAAAAGAAGGATTTAATGGTTGATTCTCCACTTGGTGTATTATTCAATTTAGAATTAAAAGAAATTACAAAATTAAAATTTTGTAGAGTCTTATGGCTATCTACATACAGTTGCTCTTCTCAGTTTGCAAATCTTTTAATTCTAGTATTTTTCTTTGCAGTCTGGCATTCCATCTAAGGTAAGCCACATTTGGCCTGTGATGAATCTCCATCTTAAAGGCCAGAGGTTTCTGTTTCAAAGCAGATTCCATTAGATATGTCATTATTGGGAACACTTGTTCAGAAATTAAGCTTGGGAGGAACCATCTCTCTGATGTGAGTGAGAAAGTTTGGAGAGGTGCCATATATATATATATATATATATATATATCTCAGATTCGACCTCATCTCAAATGATCAAATTCAAAAGTACGAGGTCCGTCCCAAATAACTCGTGCTCTAACTTCCAAAACGGGACGTAATATAACTAAAGCTAATAAACACATAGAAGGCTCTCAAGTATGGGGATGAAAGAACCGCCCATATGCAGTGGTTCCCGAGGTGAGATGTTAGATCTGGTGGGGTTCAATTAACCTCTTCAATGACAAGTCGTCATTTAAAACAAGCATGAGGGAAGTAAAATGTTTAATCCACAGGCCTAATCCGCCCCACGATAAGGCAGAGGCCGGACTCAGGTAGTTTCAGGCATCTGAGGTAGATTTTGGGGAGAAAAATGGTTCCCTTTCTTTCTTATTAGTGATCCTTGAAAACCTTGAGTGCTCGTCTCCAGGGAATTTCTATAAAGAAAGGATTTCTGTGTTCCGTGAGCAAAAGAAATGCACTTCAGTTTTGAGTGCCAAATTCTCACTCTCGTGTCCAGAGAGTTAAAATTTTGATGTTTTTGCAGTGGAAAAATGCTTTTAAGAAATTAAATCTAAAGCACGCTCTCTTTGGTAGTTTTGTTAAATGATGTTGATTAGTGGTTTGATTCGGATGTTCTATGCATAATGGTCCAGCATGGACAGTCAACTTAAGGTTAATATTTCACAAATATGGGTCATACATGCACCAGCAGTAGGGGGAAGTTCTAGTAAGAGGGGCTGTGGAATTACTGCATTGTGTCTTTATGCAATTCCAAGGAAGGAGTTACTTGATCCAATTCAATAATTTGGATAACTATGAACGATTAAGACTAGACATTAAGAAACCTTTTTAGTAAATATTAATATAGGATGTAAAATATTTGGCTGAAATTCTGACTATTGAAAGTATCAAATTTCACGAAACTTGTTTTGATAGTTTTCAATTGCATTTTATCGCATAATTCCCGAATGGATTTGCATGGGAAGAACTCGTCATTTCTTTATATTTTTCAGCTGACAAAATATCCATCAGGAGTTTATCTGCCCATATTTGGTTGGATACATCAAGAAACTAGAAACCTTATTATTGTTTAGGATAAGCATCCAACCTACTTAATTAAGACTGGAGATTCTGATCAGATTGGATTTCCGGCGTTTTTTGGCCTTGATACATTACGATTTCCTGCCTTAATTTTTTCTCTCTTGTATAAATGAGCCCTGGAAAGTACTGAACATTGTTCATAGTTTTTTGATTCTTTTTAGAAAGTCGTGATATGCTTCGCTGTATTATTGATGTTTATTTGCATTTTCATGAAACAAATACACTACAAAGTCATCTAAGCAGACTGTTAAATATCAAGGACATAATCCCTCTATATCAGACAGTGATTAGATCTCACAACCATTATAAATTGATCTCTCTTGGTGTTACAAGATTAATTTAGTTATTTATGATCCACAGCATTTTTTTAATAGGCTTAACTTGTGTAATCGATTACGAAACAAGGTACGTTAAATAACTTTTCTGCTCAATTTTATGTTGGAAACACGAGTTAGTGATCATGCCCACGGTTTCTATTAAATTTTAATAAACTACGTGATGAAGAAGGAAAAATCTATGCAAAATTTCAAGATTTTATTAGTTATGGTACTTTTGTATAGACTTTCAGTTTGGTGCATGAACTCTAAATCTACTTTGTTAGTTACCAGCATGAAGGCTCATTGATTTTCCTGAAATTTTTTCTTGTTGCTTTAGTTTACCTGTGTTGTAAATGTTCTGGAGTTTTTAATTTATGTGTTTGAGGAACCAACTGCAGTACAAAACCATTGCAATAAAAGGTTGGCGTATTGGTTCACTCACTGGCCTCTGCAGTCTATTAATAATTAGGTTAGCTGAAGCTGAGTAATGGTGCAAAAAAAATACCCAGGGTTATTGCAGTATGTCTAAATTTTATTCCCTAACCTTCATGCATCAAAACCTAAGACGTTTAAAATGGGCATTCTTTACCAGAAAATATCCTTTGCTTGAGAATGAGTCATTTAAAGTGAAAGAGCCACGAGCTATTCAAGGTTTTCACTTAAATATGGATACTTTCAAAATATTATTTTAGTCTAATCTACTTAAATCAATTGTTTTGCTTGAAATTATGAGTTTTAATACCGCCCATTACCAAGCAGAGCAGGATTAAGTTAAATTAGTTTTATTTGTGAGAGAAAGGAAACATCTGTTGAATAGTCTTCCGCTAGAATATATCTCTTTACTTATTTGGCTTGAAAAGTGGTACTTTCCCTTTTCCAGATCAATCTCTCCGGTTTAAAAGAGATCACAGATTTCATACTTACTGTAGTAGTAATTTCTAGAGGGTAGTTTAAGTCTTTAATTTCAGTTGGAGTCTTCATGCTATCTGAAATCAAATAAAATGCTGTTCTAGAATTCTATCTACCAGGGGACGATAACTTTTGCTGTAGTTACTCGGTGCATCTTCCTGTAGACACACCAGGATGGATCTTTTTGGATGTGCTTGATCACCATGTGATCGAAAAGTTTCTACTCTGAACAAATGACTGGGTGTATTTAAGCACTGTTCAAGAAATGCAGAAAAAAATATTTGTTAAAATTTCTTTCTAGAAGACAGTTTTTATATTATTTAATTTTAAAATATTCATTTTTTTATGTTTGAGTTGGGGAATAAGAAATTTCAAGATATTCTCCTTTAAAAGCTGCAGCATTGATGGGAAATAGAATATTTTTCTCTTTTCAGGTCGGTGGTTCGCACGAGAGGTTCGAAAGTTTGAGACCCGATACGACTAAAGCTCCACCGTGCATGAGGGAGTCTTGTATATTATAAATTCGTTTTGGATTAAATATTCCTTCACTGATCAAGCGTCGACATCTGTAAGCCTGGTTTTCAGCTAAAGTGTCATGTTAGGTGTTTACCTTCAGGTATGAAATTTTAGAACTGAACTTTCTTGTGCCAAAGAGCATGAAATATTCAGTGGTAAGACAAGGCAGTCTACCAATGAGGACTGCAAACGATAAAATCGAATATTTGGCTCAAACTGTTATGTTCAGAAAATGGTTGGACTGATAGTTCTCTTGTTACTAAGGGATTTCTGAAAGGTAATGAATCTTCTTCCGAATTGTTGGGTAAGAAACTTGCTTCTTCCATGGCTAAAAAAATTTCCAAAATGCGGAAAAGAATTGAAAACTACCTTCAGACAAGTTTATTTTTAAAAGTGACATATGATCTAGTGGAATAACGATGGTTTCGGCTGCCAGCGCTCTCGTTTAATTCAGTTTATTAATGAACATCTCGTCTGTATAACCCTCTAGAATAACGAATCAAGTTGAGATCATGTAGTTGTTGATCTCCTTGTATCCCATGTGATGACCCTTTTCTCTAAAGTCCTTTACATGCAAATAAACATGCGGTTGCAGCAGAAGATGCGTTTCCTTTCTTGATAACAATTTGGTTGCCGTCACTGCCGCCCATTCCTTCTGTACACCTAAGAGAACTCGATGCATTACATGAAGAACCGCCTTCTTTCGTTACAATTGGTGAATTAAGGTCACTGTTGTGTCTGGGTAGTGAAAATGCTAATCCTCGAGAGATGCAGATTGAGCAATTCATTAATAATCATTTATTATGCATGTTTTACAATGCATGCAACACACATGCTTTTACCAAAGGAGTAAAACTTCAGAGAATGTCGATTTATATATTAAGTCATCTTTGATCCCTTATTTTTAGAGTGGGGCCGACTCGCGTGACAGCGACATTTGTCCCTTCTTGGATCGAATAAACAATGTCATACGCTGTTTTGTTTCAAAAAGCTGACTAATCACGTTTAACTTCAAATGCACTGATCAGGCACAATCTAGATGAAAATGGGCATCTTAACATGTTGTATTCAATTTGGTAACTGTTAACCTTATGACGTGTGCAGATGCTAATATCCAAAAATCGGGATTAAGAACACCTAAACATAAGATGTCAAAGTAAAATAAGAATTGTGCTGTAACAAAAACAGATCTCGGAATAGCCTGGAATGTTTGGGAAACCATCGGACTCCAGTTAGTCCGATTGCATTAAAAAGAGCCAAAATATTGCAAGGCGGCTTGAGCTTTAATATCGGAGAAGCTGGTAGATGAAATCTGTATCAAGTATCGGTTCTTTCTCAACTGCATAAAGGATATGGACCAATGATTTGTAGCGCTTAGGAAATGGCTATTTTTGCAGAAGCTTTTGCCTCTATGCCTAGCAATCTGTTCCTAGGAACCTTTCGCAAGGCGTAAAAACTACATGGCTCGCATTGACTTACGCTTTTGGGTGACAAAAATAATTTGTCTGTTGGATATTACTAATTTTAAATGTCACAAATCGTTTTCTATCGGAAGAGAATGCTCCGAATACTAATGGAATTGTCTACTTGATGCTGCAGAATTTATTGATTGGTACTTTGAAAAACCGTTGGTGCATGATTAACAGAATTCGGAAGGAGCATGTTTCTCCTGATAATTGGATGTTAGGATAATTCCTACACCAAATTCTGGAAAGATCCTGCAAGGATCATCTTAAAGTTCAGTCCTATCGTACTGGCTCTTTGCTTGTAGATGAGTTTTGAAAAAAAGTTGTCAGCTTTCGTTTTGTTCTCATTCCGGAGAAAAATGATTATTTCTTTGATTTCAAAGTTTTTTCCGAAAGAAACGTTCGTCTATTGACAATATTTTGACCATGGATTTAGATGTTTGACCCACCTTCGTAAGAAATTGCTTGTATTGGTATTTTTGGATATTAAGAAAGATTATGTTTGAACATTAGAGGTATGGGATTATAAAAATTCTTAACGATTTTGTATACATTTGCTTCTTTTTCTCAAATGTTTTTTAGACAAATTTTTCAGAATACTCTTTGGAGTATTTACCCGATGTCTTTTTTGGTGTTCCACAGGGCTGTATTTTATCTGTGAACCTCCGGTTATTAGTTTTTATTCAATTTTATCTGTAAAACCAAGCACGTATATAGTTGAAATTTGAGTTTAATCTTGGAATCAAGGAAGATGGGTGGTTCAAGTTTCAAAAGAATTACTCGTCATCAAAGTATTGCACAACAACTTATCTTCTGGTGGGGAAAACAAAGAGCAAGTTTATTATTTTCGTTTCTGATCGAGTATCCGTGATGGCGGAGAGAGTTTTCTTAACTTCAATACATTAAGTACATTGAGTAAATCTGCGATATCTTCAGAGCTGTCATGAAGATTGTTGGGTAGTTTACTTGCAGAGGTTATTTGGAAAGACTTTGGTGTAATTTCTCCAGCATTAACTGGAGTCGGTTCTTAATAATTTGTGATTTGTTTTCTGCAGCATTTTTTTCGGCTTGAACAGTGATTCAAAGCTTTTGTTTCTCTGCTCTGGGTTGCTTTTCGTGGTGACCTTTAGAAATGTGAGGGAATCTTGAAAGCTTCTTGCATATACATCTCCAATGCTGTCGCATTTTGCTTGGAAGTTATTTTTTTCGCAGAAGCTTGTGAAGTGGTACCTGCCTGCGGAGACGGCGCATTGCTGATGCAACTTTCCAAGTGCATTGTGATGGATTAAGAAATAATACCATTGGTGGTACTGTTTCCTGACATACTTCTGTACTCGTACAATGAAATACAGCAGATAATCAAGTTATTAAATGTTCTTCAGATTTTCCGGAGGTAGGACAGGCCCTAAAAATAAGGACAGAATTGGTTCAGTTCGTTTATTCTGTCCAAAATTCTTTTCTTATTCTCTTTGGATTACTGTGTCTATAGGAGACCTTTGTTCACAGATTTAGTTGTCTTCACATCGATATCTTATATAGCAAAATATTGCTGATACTGTTCATTCAGGTTTCTGGTAACTTTGCAATGATCATAAGTGGATAGCAGGAAAAACTTTACGAAGTGTCCGGCTTCCTTAGGTCTTCAATTGGTCTTGTATGCTATGTTCCGTCGTTTCGTCATTTCCATGAACAGGACGGAGCGTCTAAGCAGGGTGTGGGTGGGAGATAATTGGGAAGAATAGCTAGCTTGCCTTCTGGTTGATTAGCAAGTACCCCATATTTGAGACATAATTATTTTTGAGCGGTGTTCCAATCCGTATTCACGATCATATCAAATATAATGCCTCGAAATTTGAAAAAAATGACTTGCCTTTCATTCATGGCCAATCTCCAGAGAGAATGCCTTATTCCATTTAACGGTGCGATAAAATACTTTTGCGAGATCGCACGTTCTTCATAGGGGTCTACAGCAATATTTTTCAATCTATAATAGATTTTGGATCTGTTGTATATGGCTCTTCACCGTCCTGTCTAAAATGTCTAAACTTTGTTTTGGAATTTTCGGGAAAACAAAGGTACCTAGGTAGTCTGCTGATTTGATAATTTGAATCGTAGAATGCCAATTTTGATCCATCACTTTCAAGGACGACAATCCAAATAACATTGTCTTATTTCTATTGTATTTTACCCAATAATCGCACTACATACCTAAAATAATTTTGAATAACATTAATGATTGCTGTTTGTTCAAAGTTCATTCATTCTACTCTCCCCATTAGGATATCTTGCGTCAGAAAATCACTTCAATCCAATCAAATCGTTTTTTAGGTGATTGATTATCTTTGTCGCTATCCTAATTTACTGCCTTCTAAGTAAGATTTTCTCAACTCTTGTGAAGGAGGGGTTTTTGTGCAATAATAAATATCTATAACAGCTCCCCTTATGGAATCATTTTATCTTTCAATGAATGTGCACGATAACCTGTGCAAAACTGTTCATTTCTCAACAAAATTGTCTAGAAAATTTGACTCTTGCGCCATTAAACGATGAACTTACCAACCTCAATAGGAAACAAAGATCACAGTGCTATACTGCAACTAATGCATCTTCCCCGATGTCACAAAATATCGATCTTGAACTTTTGGTTTGAGAGCATTAAAAACTCGGTTTATATTGGTAATCTACTTGATGGTTTGTTGTTCCTCATTTTTATTGTTGTCTTGTGATTGCCTCTGTTGCAAATGTTCTGCAGTTTTAATTAAATGTTTTTGTTTTATTCTCCATTTGAATAAAAAAAATGCAGATGAGCTGATTCTTCTTCCCACCATCCTGTCGAAGACCTGAAATTCATTAGGGCCGGCATGCTTAAAATAAAGAGCTGAAATTAAAGTTCTTTTAATTTAACTAGTGAGGGACACTTCTTGATATTTCATTTCAAAAGATAGGTGCTAATGCTATTTAGGAACGGGAATTTATCGCCAGAATACCACTTTGTTGGGAATATATTTGTTGCAAAATGAAACCCCATGAACTACTAATGTCTTCTCCGTCTACTAGAACCAAATGATTGGCGCAGCAGGGTTATATCTGGCCCTTGCTCCATAAAACCCAAACTAATCAACCAACCACAAGAACAAATAGGTTATTAATAAAATCACTATTTGTCCAAAATTTGATTAAAGCAAATTAGACTAATTTCAGGTTTAGCATCTCCACTACCGTCAGTAGAAGTTATTTAAGTTGGTTTTATTTAGGAGTGAAGGAAGTTGTAGTTAACAAGTGTTAAGTTGGAATAACACTTGGCCACTGGCATGAAAAGGTTGAAGTGGTTTTCTATTTTACCTGCCGATCTCCGTTTGTAGAGAATATTTGGCATTTTGTCTTAATGTATTGATACTTTAAAGACAATAATTTAGATTCTAGTTTTAATTTTAGATTCCGCAGGTTTAATTAATTGCTGTTCGTTGTACAGCTTAGGTTTTTCTAACATTCGCATCAAAATTTTAATCTTAATTTACTCTATTTACCAGAGGATGACAGATAACTTTGCTAGCGGGTTATTCTGCCGTCTTCTGCATTTTCAGGTGAAATCTTTTTGAATCATGCTTGATCACCATGATCAAAAGGCTTTTACTCTGAGGAAATGACACGAGGTTAATTTTAAAATTTTTATATATTGCAGAAATGCAAAAAGAATCCGAAGATTCTTTCTAAAAAGTAAATGTAAAACTGTGTTCTATAATCGTGCTAACTATTTTGGATGTTTAAGGCTAGGGTGCGACAAAATGTCACGATATTCTCTTAAAACTGGAGCATTGGTGGAGAAATGGAGCAGTGCTCTTTTTCAGGTCAGTGGATCGATACGAGAAGGTCGCAGGTTTGAGACCCGATATTACTAATTCTCCGTTATGTATGGGAATAACGAATTATTTAAAATTCAATGTGGGTCAAACCTTTTTCCACTGATATGGCGAGGGTATTTGAGAACCTGGTTATCGATTATTACAACTCTAGTTTTCATTCAAGTGTTAAATTTGTAGTGCCACTTTCTAGTACCACGAAACATAAAATATTCCGAAGTATCATAAGAGAAGGTAGCAAAGAGTGCTAGGATTTGTAATACCGAGCATGTGATGATGCGTAGAAGTTGATAAATTTTCCGATGCATCATCAATATAGTTAGTCAATTGAAGTTTGAGTTTCGAAAATATGGTAAAATATCTGCAACTTCCCTCTCCCCGCGTTCCAAGCGAAATCGGGCGTCCAGAGGAGTATGCAGCTCTGAAGAATTTCTTCAGAAGACAAAATTCTTGCTGGAAATAATGAAGTATAAAGTATTTTCAGAGTTCAATTTTTAGACTTGTAGAAAGGAAAAGTACTTCATAAATAGCCGATTAAATTTTAAAAAAACTTGCCATTTGTAAGATTGAATCATTAGTCTTTTCCAGTCATAACTTTTTTAACATTGTTTTTATCTGAAAAGTAAATCTGCAATAGATTTGTCGGTAGTGGGTGTAAAGGAAAAGACAATGATTTTTTCCCAAGATCCGAGTTGAATGATTTTATTGATTGGCTTTCTGCCGTAAAGAAAAATTGCCATTTGCGTTTTGTTCTCTTTATCAATTTGATGGTTGGTCATTATTCTTTTCATCTGAAGCACTAAATTATCTCTGCGATACAATCTTTTGATCCTCTTGATAAGTTCTTTCATAATATCTATACATCCTTCTCGGTACCTTCAGGAAGGTTTTTTGTTTATGGAGAAAATTCAAAGTAAATTAACTATACATGAGGAGAAACCTAATCTGAAAACAAATCTTTAATTCTTATGTATTGTTAATGCTGTACAAATTTCTTTAACACTAGTCTGTATTCAGAAAGCATGCTGGGACATCATTTAAAAGCTTATGGCAAAATGCCTTCTTGATTTGTGTTTAGTAAACATAACGGCGTCAAACTGTCCCTCTGGTGAACGAAGTTCACTTTTCTCTCTACATTGGGAAAAGGATTATTTCAGGATTGAATTAAGGTGTTCTGAATGCATATACTTTTTGTTCCCTTTTCCTACCTCGCCTTCATTTGAGTGGCCGTTCCTACTGATTATTATAGTAGTATGTCGATGGGCTAAGCAAAAGAGGCCGAGATGGATGGCCCGCTTAGAGAATTTTTTCTGCATTTCGAGTGTTTTCTAGTTTCATATTTTCTGTAATAGATGGACAAACCAGCTTTCGAAATGTTCAAATGTGTGCAATCTTAAGAGTAATTTTTAGCCTTCTAACTTCAAATTATTTTTTTGATAGTTAATTCTATCATTCACTAGCCCATGTCATATTTTTGTATTAACGAGTTTTTACTAAGGTTTGTTTTGAATTATGAGTACCTAGGAGCAGATCTTTCAATTGAAATGATTCAATGAATGTACTTAACAAATAAAAAAAACTGATTTTTTAAAAATAACTCTAGAAAACAGGGCTTAAACGCAAGGATGCTCACCCATCTTTGTTTATGATTTAGCAGTCCAGAGTTTTTATTCTTTAATGCGTTTGACAAGATACCCCAAAATGTGGATGTTGAATCGAGCAGTTGTATTTTAATGAAAGCGGTTGTATTTTAAAAAAAAAAAATTCATTATAATGAATTTTTTTATGTAGCCGAAGTTTAGGAGCATGATTTTTAAATTATCTTCTAAAGAATCGAAGCGTTTCTCTCCCTTTTATTTAGTTGAAATTATTGTTAAATTTGGAATTAAATAGTCACATCTTTCACATATTTGAATTTCCAACCACGGATTACGTTCGATTGTCAATTAGTGTATTATCTCCAACCTTTACCAAACTGCTCGACATTCAACCACAGCTCTACTTCTAGAAGACGAATCAAGTGCAACTCCATTGTCAGCCTAATCGAATTTCAAGAAGTTTTCAACTTAATAAAATCGGTGACAGATGACTCCTAGATCACTAATTGTGGTTTCTGAAGGAAAGTGTTAAAGCTTTTAACAATTTCAAGATTTGACATAGTGGTATAAATATTCTTCAATAACCTCTGCGTTTTTCAATCGGATGATATTGCTATTTAAATATTATAAGGGCAAAAGAGGGATTCATTAAATAGGCTGGAATAATGTTCTGTGAAGTTTGCAGAATTCAAATGCTGTCTGTCATATAGAAAATGGCTTTGAAGTTTATTACCTAGTTGTTTACGTCTAACAGAACCATCATAGGGTATTGTCCAGATCCTAGAAGGCACTAGCATGGATAATTACTGTGGTATTAACGTAATCTTGCTGGAAGAAGGTAAAAAGCTTAAGATCGAAATGTCCAGAACTTTCAGAATCCCTCCAGCTGAAGTTTCGAGAGACTGTGTCCTCGTCTTAGTTTTCGCTTTAGTATCGGAGGGTGTCGCCGAAGATCCGTGTGAGGATATAGCACGATAAATCCGTCATCGCGACATGGCAGACTAGGGTAGTGGAATATCGGATAAAGGACTCTCTCTAGTCATCCGACTGAAGTTCAAAATTAAGAGGTTGGTTTCGAAGCTAGAAGTAGTGTAGCTTCAGAAGGCAACACTAGTCCGATTTAAACTAAATTTAAAAGGTCCATTTCCTTACTGTCTTGAATTTCGAGCAAGTGAAGTTCAGAACAATAAGAGAATTATTTAGAAAACTTGGTACTATATTATGTGAAAGATTTATTTAAAAAATTATTGAACCGCTAATGATGCCGTTACAATGATTCTGGATTGGGATTTTATACTTCAGTTCCAATTTCAAGCGAAAACAATTCATAATTAAGAGGCTTTTGATATTTCTTTGTTTACTAAATGTGATTACTCCAATTGATGTGGGAGTATCTTGGGCATACACAGTGTTTGATACAGACGAGGTTTCATGATTCTCCTTAAGGGTAACTTGTAAGAAAATTAAGTTTTCCAATTGAATCACAAATACTAGGAGATGTGTTGTATTTTTAATTCTTCATTGTTAAAGATGCGTGAACAGGTTGGAGAACACACATACCGGAATATTTACGAATCATTGATTTCATTCATTCGGTCTGAATATCAATGTTTTATTTTAAAGTTTTTTATAATGGACTTATTTTTGTCGTAGTTCTCAGTTTTGATCGTACTTCGCATTTTTTCTTCATTTTACATACAAGAGTAAATAATTTTTTAAACTTTTGATTTAAAAGAAATCTACTTTTATCTTTAATTTCATTTTATGGGTGGAAATATTCTTACCATTTGTCTTGACGCAGCATGGCTAATTTTGACTATCGTACCATAAAAAGTCCAAACTCCAACTCCTTGCCAAATATTATTTGTAATTTTTAAGAGGAATTCAGAATTATAATTTATAGTCTGTTTATGGAGTTCGTGTCTATAATTTCGTAATATACGTACAGCTTGTTGCAGATATTAAGAACTGGTGATCTATCGAACACATCAAGAATTGAGGAATGATACTCAGTTTCTGTTTGGCAAGAAAGCACCTGCATTTAGCGCCCTAGTTCTAGCTGCAAGGAAATAAAAATGATAATTTTTATTCAGGGTTGTTTGCAACATAATTCTTGGAGAGGGAAACGTTGAAAAATTGGCTCCACACGATCTTTTTACCTGAGATTAAAGCATTCTATTTTTATTGTACTTTTTTGTGGTCAATGTGCTATAAGATATTATGTATTGGATCCATTATCTTTTCCAAATCATGTGTTCAGCGCAGCATGTCCAAAAATGATCAGTCTCAAAGTCAAACCCAACTTGCGATTAAAGAGGTATGCCTACTCTGACTGGTAAGCAATACTTCTAATAATTTTCTGTCAAATATTATATGTTGAAGTAATGTAGGAAAGAAATTCCTTACCAGAAATTCATAAGTTCATTTCTTGCAAACTTCAAAGATTCATAATCTTTGAGGTTTTCTTTGTCCCCATAAAACACATATGAATATTTTTAACAATCAAACAAATCGTCTAATTGGCTCAAATGAACTGTTGGGTTAAATTTGAGCTTTAATGCCTTGCGAACCGGTTGTAGATATAATTACCGTTTAATCCGGAATTAACTTATCGTCAATTGCATTTTTGCATCATTAGATAAGCTTTGTTGCTAAATTTGACCCCAGGAAAGTGGAAAATATATTCTATGGCGTTTCTGGCATTAATTATTTAGCTGACAGGAATATGGTAATATGCAAGACGAAAAAGTCGAAAAAAAATATTCTAAATGAACACATTGAATTTAGTTTGGTCTGTATTCTTCTAATGGAGCAATTCTCTCATTTTCCCTCTCCTTAATGAATGGAGGCAAATGGTCTCGAAGATTGTCTCGTTTTGATATTGTTTCCTGATACCTATGGATACAGAAATGTCTTTCTTTGGTCATTCAGTGTGAGGTGCTAAACACAGGACAATCTGTTTGCTTTACTGGTATGCTTCATTTGATCATGATTCCCATTGCCGAGTTCTTTTGAAACTCCAGTAATAAAATTTCTCTTGCGTTTCTTTATAAATGCCGTAGGCATTACATATGCCATTTGAAAAATAGCGAAGAATAGTCTGCGCCACAATTTCTTTAGCTTTTTGTACTGTCGTATTGTGAGCGGAGCATATCTGTCTTGCTTATTCCGCCTATTGATATGTTGCAGTCTCCTTAGGCGCTTCAACTTCTTTATTGCCTCGATCTCGACTACCCAAAGTAGTTGCCTCTGTGCCAGGATAATAAATAATGAGTGCGCTTGAACTCTACTGCAAAATGACTTCTAAATGATGTACGACAAAGGCAAAAATGCCCCCAAGACGAAAGCTCCAACTGCCATCTACCGACTGCTGTCGGAACAACAATCTGTCTCTGTACTGGACTCTGTGACTGCCGCCAGGAAAAGCAGACATATTACAAATTTATTGGCATTTGATTAAAAGAGTACTTTAAAGTACCGTCAGGATTAACATGCTTTTTTCATGTGCCAAGAAAGTTGTAGCTAACAAGTGTTCGTTAAGAATAGCATTTATCAACCATTCATTTGAAAAGGTGAGGATCTTTCTTATTTTCGCTGTCAACCTCCGTTTTAAGAGAATATTTTGGATTTCGAGTTACCTTAGCGCTAAGTCAGGGACAGTGATTTAGATTTTGTTTAACTTTAATTTCCTCAGGTTTACTTAATTGCCGTTCGTCATACAGCTTAGATTTTTTCTAACATTCGCATCAAAATTTTAATCGTATTTTACTCTATTTGCCAGAGGAGGACTGATTACTTTGCTAGCGAGTTATTCGGTCATATTCTGAATTTTCAGGGTGAAAACTCTTTGTATCATGCCTGATCACCATGATCAAAAGGCTTTTACTTTGAACAAACATTCAGATAAGCGCGACTAGCTATTTATTTGAATTTTATTTTCTAGAGAATTATATAAATATTAAAATATTCTTTAACAACGAGTTATTGATTTTAATTAAGTTAGGGGAGCGACAAAATCTTAAAATATTCTCTTAAAACTGGATCTTTGTTGGGGAAATGGATCGGTGCTCTCTCCTTATTTCTTATATTATTGGACGTGCTTATCTCTTTTAGAAATCGCAAGAGAACTCGCTATCTTCTCAACATAAAATACGCCTTTCTACTTTGAGTCTACTTGAGAAATTTTTTTATATACTCGAATATGCTCTAAAAAGATCTGTGTGAGTCAAATCAGTGATTGTAACCGTTGTGGAGACATGCTGATTGTCCAACACATATTAATAGACTGTGTGTAGCTTTTAATCGATATAGTTCGAAGTACTTTCACTCGGTTTTATCTTGTAGATTTTTTCCTAATAAAAACTGCATTTAATCTTTTCATACTTGAAGGGCATTGGTGTTTTCCAAAGTATTAATTTTCTTGCCTGTCTTCTGGTCTTGACCATTTTCGGGTCTTACTACCTTTTTGCTGTTGGTTTATTCAAATTATTGCTTTTACTTATATTATAACTATGAGTACATTCAAACTTTTATCTCTAGTATTCGGCTTATCGCAGTCGAGGACCATGAGCAGAAAAATCACGCAAAATCCATCACAGTGAGAACTGGTGCTCTAACTTAAAAAAAAAACCCTTATGGCAAAGTCCATCGCTATCCGGAGGGGAGAGAGGTCTTCTCACCCCCATCCGGTGAAGGGTGAAGAAACTAACCTTCATTGCATTTTTCGTGGTTATCGTAACATGCGCCAAGAAGAAAATTTAATACACGTTTGTGACAGAACTGAGGTTTCTGATACATCGGAAACCATTCTTATTAATGGCAGCTTTAAAAATTAAGGGAATAATTACCAAAGACTGTTTGTCTAATACAGTATTTCGTATCAAAATTGAAAGAATAAAATCCCATAGAGAGTTAAAAAATGAGGGAAAACTCTTTGTAGGAATATACTTTGACAGAAAAAGTTAAGACCGATTCTGTTTAAGGAAGGAGAAAAAGGGTATCTTGAAAGACAGTACACGAGTATGCTCTACTTTCAGTAACAGAATTTATATATCTTGGGTAGTCTATATTAGGTAGTTCACTTACTATTGAAACAAGCGTATTAACGTTTTATACAAATTTTTATTCTAAGGTGTAGGTCATTATTTGCTATGGACCTATGGTTAATATAGGTTCAAAAAATGGTGCAAGACCACTTTAGCTTTCAATTGGACGTCCTTTGCAATGATTTGTAACATAGGAATGAATTGCCATTACGTCATCTAGTGCAACTTTTCGATGGAAAAAACTATTGGACCAAAAGCGTACTGCTGAAAAATTTTAGAAAACTTAGAATCTAGCAGAAAGATGCCTGTAATAAGCTTGTTAAAGAAAGCATAGATTGAACATTGCAAGGAAACGCATATTTTGATTAAGCAGAAAACATCCGCTTGACCCAGAGCCTAAAACACTTGAGAGTTGGGATTACAAAGAATCCTTAAATGTTGACAGATAATTCACTACCATTTTGTTCTTCTGTAGTTAAGATTCCTACGTTCAATTTCAAAGCAGATGATTATATGGATCTAATTGACTGGCATTCAATTGCATTACCAAAATTTGAAACTAAAAGTTAATACCTCCAAGTTCTATTGGGCGATTGATCTGCATTAAATGTGGTGGGAGGGTGGTGGAACTCGACATGCAGCCACCTCCACGTGGTGAGTTCTGGGTTGTTTTCAACTGAAAACAAGCTAAGAGCTGCATGAAGAATTCATAACTTTTAAATTGTTACGATATTCCTGGGCAAACTTAACAATCAGAATTTCTTTGTAAAAAGTTCAATTTTTTTAGCGAAATCGTGTAAAGTTTTAAAGTCGGAAGTTTTGAGAAGAACATCCTTACCTTGGATAACTCCGCTTCTTTTTTAACACGCTCGCTGCCACGAAATGCGTCTGCGATTCGAACCATCTTATCTAAATAGATGCTCCCTTCTAAGCTATCGCTTAAAACAGTAAAGAAGGAGGCATCTATTTAGATAGTAGGTGTGAATCGCATTTGACTCGTACGGCGATAATCATGTTTAAATGTCTCGAAAAGCTAAACTCCTTTTCAGCTTTTTTAAAACTTTCCGTGTTTTAGATCTCTGAGGTAAAAACTCTTTCCGGAATTGTGCCTGTCTGTACGTACATTTTAAAAACGCAACGAATTGATGAATACAATTTGCTGTGCGATCTATACACAAAAATTAGATTTCTATGAACATTCCAAATGTCTGTCTAGAGGAAGTATGTCTGTCCGTCCCTGTGCAGTTAAACACGATTTACTTAAAGCGCCACAAGTTATACGAATGAAATTTGACTTATGGGCTTATTTAACCATAATTGTGTCTCTGAAAAATTATGGACCAAATCCGTCAACTGATTTGACAGGTCTGTCGGTCAGTTTATCCGTGTGCATATAAACGCATGACTCGCATACGCATCTAGTTAGGTAAGTGATATTTACATGCGCTCATGTGACCCCAATTGTGTGCGTAGATATTTGAACAAACTGGTCGAAGGGAAGACTTCCAAAATAAAACCTCTATTTTCCTCATCTTGCCTATAAAGTATAGAACGCTCTGTTTTGTAAGTATGCCAAAAAATGAGGGGAGAACGCTGATTGGTTATGATGTATAGCGCTTCTCCAAAAGGGTACTAAAGTTTTCTCTTGAATTTCATTTTTCGAATGATCTAATCAGTGTACAAATCTGTACTGGCGCTTTCATGCCATGTTAGTGTGATGTTTAGAAAGACATTTACAAAGATTCATATTGGATGCCATATTAACCCCCGATCTTGGCGATTAAACTGAAATTCTAGAAAATACAAGAATTGGGGCTCTCTCTTCATAATTATCTGGAGAGTTTTCTAGAGAATTCCATGCGACATCACATTTTATAGAAAAACTAATAAACCCGGAGGTGTTCAAACGAGGAAAAATCTCTTTGAAATCTGGTTAGCAGTTTGAGTTGGTCAGTTGTTGGACGCTAAGAGATGGTGAAAGTCCTGTTCATATTATTTAACGACTTGCTGTCTGCCTGTGTTGCTAATTTGTACAAGTTCTGTTACATGTTCTTCGAGTTTTCTGGAATATCCACAGAGTAAAGCGTCTTTTTCCATTTTGGAGCTTGTTGGATTGCTTCCACTGCACACCCACTGAACGATTTTTATAGCAATATTTATGCGTTAAAATCATTAGGAGCAATCCTTGCACTGAATTAAATTTATATAATATGCAGATTACGATGTATAAGATGACGATATTACGATGAAGATCTGCGTTGTATAAATGTTAAATTTTTATGGAAAATATTTGGAGAGAAGTTAAATATTTTCACATAACTAAACTTTTAAGAAAATTGTGCATAGAAAAAGCATAGCTGATGCATTTTATCCAACGAAATAATTTAAAATCTTATTCCATAACAACTAATTTTATTAAAAATCATTATACATAAACCATATATTCACCATCATGAATTACTAAATAATTGTTATATATCGCTGCGTAACAAGCAACTAGACTTATCTCAATTTTTTGAAATTTCAAAGAGGCAGAAAAAATGCCGAATTTTCGCAATCAATAACGGATATTTCTGAATTTTGTCCACATCTGGTAGGAACGTACTGTCTCATGTTCATGTCAAAAGAGATAAAAATTTCAGAAATATTTGTTATTGGTTTTGAAAAATTCAGTTTCTTCCTCTTTGGAATTTCAAAAAATTGTGATGTGTGGTATTGCTTGTTAAGCGACGATATAAAAATTCAGTGTCAATGTACTTCAACTTGGTCAGTACTTCGTATTCCGGAAAATGATCATTTAACTGGCCAATTTATGTTACATTTCCTTAACACTGCTAAGTTTTCTGCTTTTGTGGATAATGGACAAATCTGTCTTATTGCAACTGGATTGTATACTAAATTAATCTAAAATCTAATACATATGTAGTAAAGTTCTTCATGCGTTTAATTTCTTCTAAATGTTTTATATGTATTCTGCAACAAGCTGTTTTGAGTACTGCGCAAAATGTATGTTATACTTGCATACACCTCAATATTGTGAACTCTATTTTTGTAATGTCATTGGAATTCAGTATGTTTAAGTGACAGATTACAAATAAAAATGCTTTGTAATTTCAAATTTTGTTCTGTCGTTCATTTTAATGATAAAGTTTGTATGATTATTTATTCGTGTTATAGCCTCGTGTATGACATTTTTGAAGAGATTCGCTTTACATCTAAAATTTCAAGTCGTAAAAGCCGATAAAAAATAATGAAAGCAGCTCTTTTATTAGTGCACTGAAAATCGTAATTTGTGAAAAAAGTAGAAAATAATTAATCTTGTATGTAATACGTTATTATGATTAATATGGAATCTCGATTGGGATTCTCACTTTCAGTACCAGATGACACAACTGGTAAAGGAATAAATTTAATTAACCTTCCAGCAGGCGACCATGTGCAAGAGATACTTGTATCGTATTACATATCTATATCGTTTTGTTTTAGAAAAATAAAAGCAACATTTATTTATATAATCTGTATTTATTAGGTTTATGCTAAACACGGATTATATAAAAAATACTCTTAAATTTATAAAAGAAAGATATAAGCATGCAATTCGATGCACAACATATGCATCTCCTTCGTACTGGAGGGTTTATCATTCGATTTTACCTTTTCTATCTGTCTTGTATGACATTTTAAGTGTACTTTGTAATATAATCGCCACTTCACTATCGTCTGCTTAGTGCATTGTAGCCAAAATTGGCTCTTGTGCCATGAAACCGAAAACAACCAGCCTGCTAGAGTGGTTAGCTGAAATTAAGTAATTCTGAAAATAATAAGATAACACTAAGAAATCGTCATCAAGATGACACAAGTGTACAAACCGTATCCTGACATTTTTTTCCGCCGTGCACGAGTTTAAGTTTGGCGCATCTTGTCTCAATTCTTCTTGTTCAATCACCTGACCCGGTTCTTGTGTCAATCACCCGAAACAATCAAGCACATCAGAGAGCGAGTGAAAAACAGATTAGAAAACTCCATATTTACAAATATAAAAATAAATCAAGTTTATTAAAAGAGTGTAAAAAAAAGTATTGAAAATCGGGATATGAGCTGAAAGAAGAGTAATTGTTCATGCAAGTGACTTAATGAAATCGATTGCATTTAGGTGCGGATGAAAACTCTTTAGTACAGAATCAATTAATTCAAGTAAGCTTAAGATTTCTTGTATTGGTGGCGCAATATAATCTTGTGATGTATGGATTATAATGCGAAACCAAGAGAAATCCATCAGGAATAGAATGGTGTAGCGTCTTGAGACGTCATTGCGGCTGTTCCTCGGGAAGGACACGATTTGACCTCCTTAACTGGTTTGTTTTCTTCACTAATTATGACACCTTCTATACTGTGAATGCGATGCCATTTTAATTCAATTGAGAACCTACAAGACAGTTGAAATGATTATGGATTCTACGTAATTTTTGTATCCAATTATAACGTTGGTGAATAACTTTGTTTTAGTTTAAAATTTATAAAATTCGATGCCTGTTGGGTCAAACCAGTTAAGGAGTTCAATAGTGATAAGTTGATGAGGAGCGCAAATGCGGCGGCTCCCGTCTCACTTTCTTCTCTCAGAAATGTACCCTGTTGAATTATTGGTTTTTAAAAATGGGTAGAAATATTTTCGTTTTTAACTTCTTATCTAATGAGAGAAAACAAAATAGTTAACACCTTAAATTTTTACGAAATTCCTCGTCATTTTTCTTGGACCATAGAACACTTGCGGTTTGTGTGTTCCACGTAAATTTGGTATGTAATCAAGACGATTATGAATGATTTTAGTTTCTTTAAAAATAGGACATATCCATGCATGAATGACACAGATATTTCAGTTAAACGGTCTTAAGAGTTTTAAGTTCCGACTCTGTCGCAAATGTTAGCTTTCAGATTTCGCTGTCACAAGTATCGTAACATTAATTTTTCATTCTAATGAAATATAGTATTCAGAAGACAGAAATTTTCTGTTACTTTCCGAGTCATGTAGAGATTTCTGGTAATGAAACAGTTGATGCTATTGCAAAATTTGCCTCGGCTTTTCTTCCACGAACACTTCCTTATCGGGATATTAAAAAGTCTTTAGTTTCTAACTTATTTTCTGTTTGGCAGCAGAAATGGAATCTTCAGGCTAACAATAAACTGCATTCTGTCAAGCCTTCAATTGGTTTGTGGCCCATTCTGCCTGTAGGACAGGTTGATGTCAAACTAACTCGTCTCCGTATAGGGCATACTCGCTTTACGCACAGACATCTCTTCTTGGGCCAGAGGGTACCAAGGTGTCCTACTTGTCCAGTTGGTTTTACTGTTCACCGTATTTGAATTGAATGACCATCTTTTAAATGTCATCGTGAGTACCATTTTAATTCATCGTCTCTAACCTTGCCAGACTTGGTGGGTAAGACACATCATCCAAATATTTTTTTAATTTTTTAAAGACCATTGGGTTTTTTATGAGCATTTAGTCATTTTAAC
Organism: Araneus ventricosus; assembly: GCA_013235015.1. Lineage (NCBI taxonomy): Eukaryota > Metazoa > Arthropoda > Arachnida > Araneae > Araneidae > Araneus > Araneus ventricosus. The sequence goes on from BGPR01019160.1 coordinate 23,516, forward strand.
TTGCTTCGTTTTTACATTTTCATTGAATTTTAAAATTTTTAGTACCACTGTATAGAATTTTAACATTTGATTGGCGAAGTTTGGCCGAAATTGGCTCTTGCGCCATTAAACCTCAACCAACCAACCAACCAGAAGATAGAAGTTTTTAGGTTGCCGGTAGCCAAGTGGCAAGGTCTCGGTTTCAGGACCAGAGGGTCGCGGGTTTCAGACTCTGTTCTACCAAAGTTCCAATGTGTATTAGGGAGCTAAGGAAAATTAAATATATCTCGAGTCGAATCTCTTCTGGCCGGCGTGGTGTAGAAGTTTGGAGAGGGCTTTCTGCGTTTGGAGTTATCCTCGTCATCTGTTCGCAGTCCGTGCAAAAGTATTGTCGTGAAGGCTGAAAACGAGCCACTCAGAGGGTTTGAGTGGCCGTTAATAGACGTTATTTTAACCTTATGGCTATGAGCTAAAAATTCCGAGCCAAAAAAAAGTGGCCTTTGAGAGGGGTGACCGCTAAGTAGGGGTTGCCACTCAGCGAGGTTTAACTGTACTTGCCCACCAAATACATTGATTTGAAGCAACAGATAAGTAATATACATGGTGAAGAATTCCGAAGTATTTACAGGCACATTATTAGAAGGGTTCCTTCATACGGAAAACATTTTGAAAGTGTTTTGTGCATTGCTTTCTCTGATTTTTAGGATTTCAAACTATGTATCTTTCTGCAGGTACTTAGTGTTTTGAATGATTTTGTGGTAAGGAAAACAAAATTTTTTCTAATACAGCTATTTTATCTTGGAGAATAGTATTAAATGCAAGAAGAGTAACTATTATTGGTCGGATTATTTTATTAACATAATTTTATTTCCTACCCTTTTCAGAACACTTTTGTAATTTATAGTGTCTAATATTCACCAATTTGAAAAAATAGAGAAGTTTTGACCTATTTGGACACCCTGTATAATTCCCAATATATATGATAATTTGTTTTCAGTTTTATCAAAAAATAAAACAAATAGAGATGCATAAAACAAATTTTTCAATAGAAAAAATGTGCTATATGATGGTTAGGTATTTTAAATAGGTTGTGATTCTTAACATTTAATGATGAAAATAATAAAACTTAGTATTTTTCGAAAACTAAGGCAAAATTCTCATTCATTTTCTCAAATTTCCTACTAGTTGTTTAAACAAGAAAAGTAAATATGAATAAAGCACTATTATATATAATTCCAGCTTAGAATCTGTTAAGCCTCTATTGTTTCCGTATATTTTTATTTATAATAACTTGACGTGTTTCACGTTCATAAAGCAACTTTGAATTTTTGCATACTTAAGTGATCTCAATGACACTGGAATATTTTAATATTTTCAGAACTTGATCATCGGCTATTAATTAATATAATTAAATTTTTGCCCATATTGTGGCGAAAAATGTTTGGGGGTTCCAAAAAAATCGATTTATTTTTTCTGTAATATTTACAATTTCAACTTAATTTTACCTTAAAAGTAGAAAAGACTAACAATAAATAATTTTTAGTACACGAATAAAAACTTGTATTTAAAAAGTGGTTTTATTAAATTTTTAAACACTTGGAGCTTGATTGAATTGTTTCATATTTGTAAAAATAGAATTTTGTAATCCATTTTTTACTCACTTATTCATGTGACAGAATTTTTAAATTTTACACACTTGCTTATTCTCGTTGACAACCACTATTTTAATAATTTCAGAATTGTATTAACTGCGTGTGTACGAGTATTTTAACATATTACCTTAGTTAAATTTTGATTCCGTACCCGTTTCGCCACCTGGTAGCGAATTTCAAAAAACTGATTTCAGGATACGATAATATTTATAATGGTGAATTGCTAATCAAAAACTAAAAAGCAAAATAATTAAATAAGAAACTCTACTTTTAATACACTAATAAAAGTGTACTTTTCCATTTTCTTATGAAATTTATTTAAGTGGTAAAACAAGAGCAACTTACTTCTTTGGAAATTATTTAACCCTCTCACACCTAGCGAGGCGGTTCCGAGTGGTCTAAGAATTGTCCCTAAACAGCGACGAAGGCCGGTCTGAGGCGGTTAACTTCTTTTCAGGGAAGGTGAGGTTCTGAGATCGCTTAGGAGATAAGCGCCGCAGGTAGTCCAATTATCCTTGTCGACCACAGCCCATTTCCATGCACATTAAGGGAAGGTTACAGCAGGGTTTTTGGGTTGTGGGGTAAATGACCACCCAGGTCGGGAGAGTCCAATTCATGCGTATCCTCCAGTTTTTAAGTCCCGGTTTTAGAGGGACTAGAAGAAAGAAGTAGCTTCGGGATTAAAGAGTTAACAGAATAGAAAACTTACTATAAAATCACCGTTATGGTATGAAGGGTGCAAATTGCCTCTTCATTCGAGAGATTTCCCGTCAAATTTGAATTATTTATATAGACATATATGCGAGAGAAATGTTTAACATTGATTCAAAACAAATAAAATAAACGTATGTTTTATGACAAGAAATATTTTTTTTTACATATTTATTTATTTAAAAAACCTCTTGGGAAACAATATTCCGTCAGGAGTATTTTTCCTTCTTTAACAACTTTATTATAATTCAATAACCATGAAATTCTCAGCTTGTCAAACTAAGTCACGAGTTAAAATTTCAAAGGAATTCTTTTTTGAAATTCTAATCAAAACAAAGCACATGTCAAACGTTGCCAAAAAATATTATCAAAAAATATCATCATGATTGTAATAAATAATGAAATGCATCCTGGCGTCCATACCATATCACGCGCATGATATACCACTGACGTAATTTACTACTTTCTACTGAAAAACGGAAATTAATTTGAAATATATGATTAATATAATTTAAAATTTCTCTGGAACTGTTGATCATAGCGAGATAAATTTTGCATCTCTCGATAGCAAATTTCATTTCACTATTTTAAAGCAATTAAATTTGAAATTAGAACGACAATTAGTTTTTTAAATTTAAAATTACTGAAACTTATGTGCTCTAACAATGAAATAATGCTGTCTAACGTCTCGAAGTGCTATGGTTGTGTTTGTTTTTCGTTGATTTGTTGGCAACAGTTTTATTGTTGGTGACGTCAGAGCGTTTCCGAGAGACATACCTGGGTTACCTGATATTAATGATTTCTCACACGTGTGAAAAAAAGTCTTCAGAATACACTAAATGGTTTCCTTAACTTAGATTATTTTTTTCAATAAAAGGAGAAAAAATGTTTAGCTGTAAACTTATCCAAAAAATCGCAAGTTTGTTTGGTTTCGAATGCTTGACACTTCTTCACAATCAATAAATTAATTTTTCTTAACATGAAAATTAAAGGCCTTCCAGGTTCCTCTCTGAATTACTGTAAAATGTATTAATGATCGATTTGGAAAAAAAGACATACATTGATCCAGCACGCATAGATCAAGTAACATATAATCGATGCACTTTGTAAGATTATTTTGGCAGATGACATCACATTTATTGGTTATTCAATAAACAGATTTAATTATAATCATATATCATATTTTTTCATGCCTCATATCCTTTTGTTGTCATTTATATGAAATGAAATTTGAACAATGAGAGGAAAAAATTGTAGATCAAAATTTCTGCTATTCTAAATGCAAAAATTCAGCGTGTTGGAAGAATCAGAATTATTTAAAAACCTAATTGTTTTCAAAATATGAGAAATAATATGTATATAATATTTAAAGTAATATATATTTCTAAAGACATTTGTCACAAATCAGTAATTTGAAATTCGGTAAGAAATTAAAGATTTCATAAAACTCGTAACAGATAATTTTCTTTTAAATGTTGTGATAAAAGATGTAAATATATAAGTAAGAATTTTTGTGTGTATATTTGTCAAGCAATGGATCAAAAGAAATATCATGTTAAACAAAATAATCGATAGAATTCAGATATCTATAATAGTAATAATCGATTTAAATTCTCATCAAAAAGCTGTATAGTGTTACGGCAACAAAAAATACGCAATCAACTAATGACTTATTTTCTTTTGTGTAGCCGTCCTGGTCGACAGAGCGTCAGCCATTTTTTAACAGTTAACTTACTAATACACTCCAAGAGTAAGCTTGTCAGAAATAATATTCCCTTTCCACTAGGACAGACAGAAGTTGTACAAAAAAATATGGACAATTCATTGTTCCTTAATATCCTCTGCATATATGGTTTTACATACAAACACGAGTGAAGGAAACAAATTAAATAATTTACCATTGGAACTCCATCCATTTTTTATTAGTTGACTTATGCAAAAGAAAGGTTTCAAACAACTAAGACAGAGCTTGGCAAAAATAAGATTTTCTTTCTAAAAGACTAGAGAGAAATCGCTTAATGAACAATCCATTGTACATGGACACCCTCGAAAAAAAGAATATGGAGGCCTTTCTAGGAGGGTGCCATTTTTTTCTCTTGACCGAATCAGATCGGTAATTTTTCTAGTCCATTTCCTGATGGCAATTTTATTTAATTTTTAAGCAGATTCAAACAAACTTTCGAGTGAATATTTCTTGAACTAGGGGATAACAGCCTTTGTTGCTAAAAGTCCCTAAACCTCGCATCTCGAAGACACAATTCAAGTCAAGTTCAAGTCATGGGCACCCTCTGTTTGTTTGGATTTGCAAATCATACAAATCGGAGTAAAGTAAACAAAATAAAAACACTTTCCTTGGATTACTTATAGGTTGCAACATTCACAGGCAATGTAGTCATGAGTATAATGTCTATAAAAAAGTCAGAATTTAGGCCGGAGATTGTAATATAAAGTTTTAGTTTTATGGCGGCTTTTGTCCGTGATGGCTTGAAAATGCAAGCATTGATAGATTTGCTGAAAATGGTTCGATTCACGTAGATCATGAAATTGAAAATCAAGATAAATTCTGTACTTTTCTGTCTGTTTCTTCCTCCTTTTGTATATGTCATCATGGTGATCATTTCTTATTAACTGATGGATAAAACCTACGTGTTCAATTTTCACTGCTACAGATTTGTAGTCAAAAGTACATTCATTATCTATTCAATTGTTTTTCACAAACTGGCTACATTTTATCTTCTGTATCCCACAGCAACGTTTTTGGCAGCATTAATTTACAGTGCATGCTGCCTTCTTAGTTGCAGATCTTTGTGAAGATTGTCTTCAGACCTGGAAAAGTGTTCTCCTAAAATATTCACAATCAAGAAGGAGATTGAAATGTCGAAAAAGCGAGAGCGGAGCTTCCAAGTTCTGGAGTAAAATAGAAGAATCATTGTCTGCTGTATCTTTCGTCACGTGCATAGCTAATTCCATGACATGTCCAGCAAGTGTGAGCAGATTGCTGTTATTTTTATCAGAAAATTCGATAATAACTATCGTTCAAATTTCATTTCTTTCTGGGTGCTCTATATTAGCGTTAATATCCATATTCCTTTCATCTGGTCAAATCTCAATCTAAATGGAAAAAAATTTTCCTGTCTACATGTCTCGGGACTTCAACTCTGAATACATTTACTGTGTGAACTGTATAAGAAATAATCAGAATTTTGGAACTGCTTATCCAACTTGGCACCACACAAAACATCATTCTTGTCCATGCCTCCAAAGTGTCATTGACAACTATATCAATTCACGAGATTATCTTTAATCTTATTGTATATGTGTAAGGGGTAGTGTATTAACTTTTAGTTTTTGCCATTAGAAACCTTCAGGTTTCTTTTAATGCATCGATGTATCTAAATTTTGTTCCTCAAATGCTTTAACATTAGTATTAAACCTCTAGTGAAATTATCTTTTTCGAACATTTATAAACATAGTGTATTCGTAATACTCACATGCTCAAACAATGGCAATTAACTATTAAGTGAAATTATCCTTTATTGTTTATAATTAAATGTAGTGCATCTGTATATTGTTTCAAATTGTATAGTGTTTCTCTATTTTGTCTTTCATCTTTTTTCTTTAGCAATTTTCCATTAAACTTAGTTTTAGTTACTTTTCACTAGTGTTGATCTTAATGTACATTGTCATTTAATTTCCTTTTCTCAGCAATATCCTAACGAGTCTTCTAACAATAATTAACCATGTAACTAGTTCAAATTTTTAACCACTTAGTTTTGTAAACATTTTCTGGTTTTTTGTAACACTCCTTGTTTATATTTACGTGTAAAAAAAATCCATTTCACACTAAAACGGGCCTCAAATCTGTGGGAGGC
>BGPR01019161.1:0-29725 GCA_013235015.1 Araneus ventricosus
TAGAGCGGACAAATAAACTAAAAACTATGAAAAAAGCAACAAATCCGTCAGGGGAAAAGGTGGTTGCTTTTATCACTCTGAAAATTATTTAACTTCAGACATTTTACAAAGAAAAGGAATCATTTATATCGGGAGCTCCTAGGAGAATTGTGAACACACAAGCAATGCTTTCTGAAATAACCTTCTTTTATCATCAATATCTCAAATTCTACGTCATCTTATTTTTGCACAACTCTAAATGAGTGTTCACCAAGAAAATGAGAGAATTACCCTCAAGACAAGTTTCTATAGATATCAATGCGAGAAAAATGCGGTGTTTATGTTGGAAAAGTAAAGAAAAGAATGAATTATAAACAAAAAGAGTCGTAACCTTCTTTTTCGAATATCGATAGGCTATTCAGGTTTATTCAAGTACGCAATGTGTGCACGCTCCCAACACCTTAATTAACATTGTATTGTTATTGAAATGAATTAATTTTATTTTTCAAATATTTCATGAAAAGAAACGCACTTAGAGCACATTAAAGAATCAAGTAATTCGATTAATTAGAAAAAAATATATTTTGAAAAATAATATCTATAAATTACAAGCTTATTTTTAAATATGAAGACAAGAAGGCAATTGTTTTGGTTCTTACTTGTCTTGTAGAACGAGGTAAGCCATGTATTATACTAACTTTGTGACAAATTAACCTCGTTTGTATATATGTGAGGCACAGTTAAATGTGGCGTTTGTGGCTAGCAAAACTGTAAATACCGTTGTTGAAAAGGTTTAAAGTTTCATTATTAAAATTTATTATTTTTGTAACGAAATATATTGATAGTTTAATATTCAAAAATAAATCTCTAATTTTAAAATGCCGTGCGACAGTATAAAAGGTTAAAGACCGTGACCTCTCTTTCCCCCTTTTCCTGCGAATTTTCACTTCTGAGAAGGTAATCAAGTAAAGATACCACCAAGAGAATCTCCGTGCAATTATGGAGTCTTAAAAAATATATCTTCTGTTTTGCAGTTAAAACACAATTAAAACAAAAAACGCATTCCTGGTGAGAAAAATTTGTACTATCTATAGCTCAAATGTTCATCATTTTATTCATATAGAGCGAAAAATCGTACTGAGACAAAGAGATACTCTTGTGCACATCTGACAGTACATCAAATTATCACTTAACAAGCCAAATTTAATATCTTCTAATTTATTACATAATTAGTATATACTATTAAATTCAATATAGCACTTTCCGCAAAATATTGGAACTTGCATAACATGAGGAAATTTTTTGAGGAAGATACTATTGTGCATATCTGTTCCGAGTTCTCGTAAGGGACCCACAGCGATACTGGACTACACATATGAAAATTTCCCGATAATTAAAAGACGTCGGGCTGCAAGCACAGTCGTTGCAAATCTGGACCCTTAAAATCCTCAAAAATTTTTGTTTCGGTCTCATTCAACCGCTACGTTGTGCAAACCCGCGCTTATTTCCGAGAACTCATAACTTAATTCCATCGCCATTTTCCTGCTAAATTTCGTTTTTCTCCATCTTTTTAGATCTTATTTGCCTTCTATTTTAGTCTCTCCTAGTTGCAGCACTGTAACCTTAATAAAAATACGGATCCGGACGCGGAAAATACCCTTATACCAAAATTCTACACCACACTAGCGTTTCGCAGTGTTTTCCGCTAAAATTTCTTACGCAACTTGTCCCCCTGCTTAAATTATCTTCCCCTGTTCTAATTCATCTAATTTTAAATCTCTTATTTGAATTTTTTAAACGTTAATTTAATTAGAAGCCCATTCATTAGCTAGATGTGGATGTGCATCGGACGCTTCGCCGCAGAACTCCGTTCTGTTGTGCATATCTGACAGCATATCAAATTATCAGTTGGCGAGCCACATTTAATATCTTCTGATTAATTTCATAATTAGTATATACTAAATTCAATATAGCACTTTCAGCAAAAAATTAGAACTCGCACAACACCAGGAAAGTTTTTTAAAAATCAGATGCATCTCAAGCGGTTTCTAATTTTACAATCATTGAAACAATAATTGTTTTTTAATTGAATTTAAATATGTCGAGAATTTATCTTTATTTCAAAATCTTATTTAGAAGTCTTGTTTGCAGCTTTTCACTTATGTTTTTCAGCAGTTGATTTTAACAGTAATTAATGGTCACCATATTTCCGTAAAATGTACAAATAATCAAAAGTTGAGAAAAACAGTAATCGACAATTTTATGGAAGCTAAATTATTTTCTCTGGTAAAATTTGCTTGTAGCAATACAAACAAAAACAATAAATGAGTAAGTAAATAAGTTTACTTTTCAGAAAAAAAGTTGACCTGAAAGATTTCTGTTCGAAAAAATGTGTGAATTGATCAGTGTCAATAAAAGAATTTAAAAAGGGGGGGAAAAAGAATTTTCTTAATTTTTTTACTAAAATGAACATTTCCACTATCTTCTGCATAAAGCAAGTTAACAATTTCCTTATATAGATCATAATAAAATGTATAAAAATGCTTTTAAATAAATATTAAACTTTATTTACTGTAAATAACAAGCGCATAGAATGGTTGATGTGTAAATTATAGTTCAAAAACACATTTTTGAGTCCAGGTTAGAAAAAGTTACTTCAGTTATTGAGGCGAGTTTTTTTTTTTTTAAATAAATCTGTTTAAGAGTATTTTGTGTTCATAAAGTAAATATAAGATTTATTGCAAAATATATCAAATTCCAAAATACTACTGTTTACAATTGTTCTTTTATATTAATATTTTATTACTATTGTATATTAATTAGGTTTTTTGTTGTAAACCTTAATCTTATTTCATACAAAATAAGTACACATATAATCATTATTATTGTTATGCTCATAAATGGCATTAAAACACATAGTTAAAGTTTAAAAATAAAATTTGAAATATGATCTATAACGTAGTGCTTTGTTTCTGAACTGCAAGTTTATATTTATGTAATATAGTATGACATGTGACAAGGGGGAGGGAGGGGGTATGGTGAAGTGTGACACTTTGTGGCAAAGGGGGGGGGGTCAAAAATATTGAAAAAAAGTGTGACATCATTTATGGACAGCCCCTAAGTAATATTTATATAATAAATCCACGTTATATTTTAATTTCTAATTTTTCTGATTTAAATCTTAATTATAATGCAACGTTAAAAGTACGAGAGGCGCAGTTTCTCGTTGTTAAAAACATGGTATGGCTTTAACGGGAAAGTACCTAGTAATTCTGTAAAACTCTAATAGTAAAATTCCGTCATGATAAATAGTTCTAAAACCTGCTTTAGAAATAAAAACGGGTAATAATTTAGGAAACTGAACATATTTTTGTCAGAGAAGGCAGTTTTTAATTTTTATTTCCGTATTTCTGTAGCGGAGTCTCGAAAATAACTAGTCTGCCCTTCGCCATTTTATACTTCATAAAACAGTAACATAGCTGTTGAAAAAATATAGTACCCATCCTCACGTTATCTCCCGCCATGTTACTATTTCAAAGAATTAGCAGATAATTCCGATAAGCTATAAGAAAAACGTTCCTTCTTGCACAGAAGTCAAAAAACCCCACACAGACTCAAAATCCCTCTTCTTCCAACTGCGGGGTGACAAACACAATGGACGGTTTACAATGGGCAGGCCAATCCTCCAATTACTCGCATGTATGTGGTCCTGGGGGAAAGGAAATTCCAATAGCCCGAGAATACCCGGGCTTGCCGCTAGAGATGCAGAAAACTTTGCGAGTTATCTCGTAGAATGCCGCTTGACAGGAAAAAAAGTTCGCGAGATATTTCGGGTTTGGCGCTGAGTGGGTTAAGCTGAGATTTCGATTATAAATAAGCTTTGTAATATGAAACTTTTCCACATATAGGCGTTTCAAATTCATTACTTACATTTTTTCTACTAATAATAAAGGAGAATATCTGTCTGTCTGCTGGCATTGTACAGAACCGACCGTAGAACCTAGAGCTACCAAAATTGGTACATAGATAGGGAAAAGTCGGGTAAGACGACGAAGAGTGTAAGATCATGAATTGAATTTTTCTCGAAAAATACCCTAGGTTTATGCCCCGATTCTGCATTATCAGAGACCTATAGCGACCAGTTACCCGTGTCATATCAAAAGATTCCATCCCGTTATTAGTGTGATTCACAGTACGTGGTATTGTGTTTTTGAGTTGTTCCTACGCAAAATTTGGTTGCTGCTTAGTAAGGGATGGCGTTCAAAGAGTAATTATTTTGATTTATATATGTGATATTCGTAAACAGCTAAACAAAACGTGTTCAATGATGTATTTTTTATATTTTCTGATGAGCTGATATCTTTCAATGTTTTTCTGAAATAAAAAAAGCGAAGTCCAGTAAGATGACGAATTCGTAGGAGGGTAAGATGACGATCCCCTCCACGCTAATTTAGGAGCTCGTCGTGCCACCTGATTGCCACTTGCCCTTCATTCACCTCATGGGAACTCCAGTGAAAAATGAGCATCTCTTCTAAAAAAAGGAGATCGATGAGATAAAGGAAAACTGTGACAGTTCAAAAAGGCCGAAGTTAATAATATCAAACGCAACAAACCTGCTAAAACTTTTCAAAAAAGAAGAAAGTATCTAAGTGACACCTCGACTTCTAATGTTCTGAATCTGAAGACTCAACTCTATCATTCGAATTCCCTTACGTTGACGCTGATGAGAATCTCCAGAGGACATCAATAATAAAGAATGCATCATGTGCAGTGAACAAGGAAAACGGAATAGGGATTCCAATGATTTATGTGCAAGCTCTGGCCCCATTTCTCCTGTACTGGCTGGGACAAAATCCAAGCCCATTGCGATGCGACTTTTGTAACTGATTTTATTTCTTAAGGTTTAAATCTAAAATCTCGATTGATAATATTTTTTTGTTCTATGCTGTTACTTTAGTCCGTTTATGTTTGTTTTCTATTATATTCAATTTGTTATGATCAAGATGTGATATGAACAGTTTTAAATAGTTTTTTCTGATAGCATATGATGTTGAAATAAATTATATCAATTCGTCATCTCACTCGACACCGTTATCTTACCCGCGCAGTCGGGTAAAATGACGAAAATGACTTTTTTTAAATAAAATTTTGGGGCCTCAAATTTGGAAATAAAAATTAAAAAAAAATATGACTTTAAAGTAAAGAGATGTTGGAAGATTGTTCCGAAACAATAATCCTCCTGAAACGAATATTAATGTGAGAAAAATTCCCAAAAGCTTAAGGTCGCCAGCTTAATCGACTTTCCCCTACTTCAGATGCTGAAAATGTGCACTTCGAAGTCTTTTTTAAAAATATTCTTTAAATTTTAATTATTTAATAACTAAGCCAAATTTCATGCTTTCTCGCCAATAAATTCCGGAAGAATTGTTGAACAAAAGTAATTTTCATGTCAATTTCAAGTTCAAAAATTTTTCTTTCCAATGATATCAGTTTAAGAATTGTACGAAATGTTATCTATTTTTATAAATTTTTAAAGCCATCAGGATCTTATCGTTAATGGTGCGAAAGTATAAGAGATTAGGAGGGGCGGAAGAGCTGTGTGTGTGTTGTGTACGTAAAACCTCAAAGAACGCGTGGATATTTAAAAAAAAGTTGATATCGCCGAATTCTTAAGCCTAATAGATAGATTTAGTATTGCAAATTTAGTCTTAATTTATTCATTGGTTTAAAATTTAATTATCAATCTTGGCTTAAAAATTAAACTTGAATAATCTGAAGTCGTTTCATTCAATGGTTTTATGTCGTAATCATTGTACTAAGAGTTTATCTTTACTGCTTCCATAGCAGTAGCGAATCCAGAATTTTTCTCGGTGGTGGGGGGGGGCGGCTGAGGTCATACAAAATTTTGCATCATCGAGACATCATGGCTTATGTCAGTGAAAACACTTTAAGTTTACTCACCTGACAATAAGATTCACAAAGGACTGAACAATACTTTCGATAATTTAATAAATACACAATGAAATAACTAGCAAAAAACTATGTTTTCGACCGCGTTAAAGCTACGAGTATCAGTGGAATGGCTACAAAAGCGGGAAAATGTCCGAGCCTGAACGCAATGTTGCCACGTTTTATTTTTTATAAAAAAAGTGATTAAGAACAAACAGGTACAGTGATTTAAAAAAAAATCAAGAATTTTGGCTTAGCTCTGAGGAGATGCAGCCCCATAGCGCACACCTTGGATTCGCCATTGGCAGATTTACAAATTTCTCTGATCGGCTGTGAAAATAGCCAAAAAGTAAGAAATGATAAATTTATGTTCTTATCTGCTTCATGAATAGCAATTTGTCAAATTCAAATTATTTTAATTCAATTTAGCCTATCATCACGCGGTAAGTTGGGCATTTGTTTTAATCAGTGAACATATATGTATGTTTCATAGTTTGATGGTAAGTAATTCTCTTGAAGTAAGTTTAAATGTAATAACTTGGTGTTGTGTTGCTGATTATTAATTTCAATTAAATTTAGATGAATCAATTTATCATTAAACAAATTAAAATATACCTCTTACAGTTTACCTTTTGCTAAACTTGGCCATTAGGTCCACAGATTATAGTGGCTAGTTAAATACATAATAAAAATCTTCTAAAGTTAAATATAAGTCGAAATTTTATGACACCTTTAACAACAATGCAGGCAATAACTCAGGATCAACCAGACTCTGTCTAAAGACACGGTTGAGAACAGGCAAATGAATTATTCGCCAACATAAATTATCTCTGGCTCGCATATGGAATATACTAAACAGATTTATTATGTTCTTGATTACTATACAGCACACAAAACTGCTCTGAGTTAATTACGCTTAATTCATACCAACAGATGATATTGCATATACGTTAGTAATTCTATAAATGATAAACTGATCTTGCAACATCTAGAAATTCAATAAAGCGGTCGACCCAAAATTAACCCGTCAACATCTTCATACACATCCTCATTGCAAATTAGTATTGGAGTTCAAATCACTAAGTTAAGTATTTACAATTAACATTAATTTCCTACAGATAATTTCCTCATTCCAAGGTGATTTTAATTTGCTCCACAATAATTTAAATCTCGAGGTTAGGTTAATTATATTAACTACACCTTTTAAGAAAAATGATGATTAGCTGACTGATTTGCAGACTAATTTCTAGCTACAGGTTAATTTTAAACATTACAGAAACTTATTTCCAAATCCTATTACAAAAACAATTACATGTATGCACCAATTTCTACCAGCAATAATTTATATATAATCTAGCTTTGGTTTCACTACTCAAATTTTACAGCATAACCCAAAATACATGAAAAACTTAAATCCTAGACATAGTTATTTCACCAATCACATAAATACCATTATCACACATATAAATTATTCAATCATAATACAAAAGGCTTCGCATTTTGCAATTGACATTGATGGCGATGGTTCTACGTTTTTGAAATGGATTCACATATCTTAACTGGTTAATTAATATTCAAATCCAGTCTATCATTCAATATACAACATTCACACATAAGACACCAGAGGGATCATCCCTTTCTATTTCCTCAGCCAAATTTATAAAATTACTTCCAGCATCAAGTGTTAAAACCAAGATTTCACTGTGATAAATCAAACAGCTAGATTAGACACACTTATCACTTTACATATGGTAAAGTTCTACATTTTTATTTATACCACACATTTACAGATTTTTACACCATGAATATCAAAGCATAAGAAAAGGTTGCAACTTAGCTTTGTCGATCATCTACTGGAACAGTCTCCACTGGGGGGGGAGGTTCTATATGAGCAGGTGCTTCCTTTCGAGATCATGCGCCTTCCGCTATTGTCCTATTTATACGGACAAAAATCCCTGGAGGTTTGCTAACCTCATTCCGACTCTTACTCATCTGAGCAAAACACGTAACTGGCATAAATCGTTTTCTGATATGCCGATTACTATAGCACATAAATCACGCGCTAGTCCTTTCTTCCTCCAAAGCAATACACACACATTTGATTCTATATCATCTAAGCTTAAAAACGTAGATTTTAAGGCGGTTATACACCAAAGTTTTACAATGTCATACAGTCTAAAATTTGAGACATGCTGTAAGGTCTCAGCCCAGTGATGCCGGGGCCTGATCAGAGATCGACAGACACAGAAATACAGCACATCAAAATTTAATAAAGTTTCTTGATTAATGGCCTATTTACAGGTCAAAAAATACAATTGATTTGTACATTCAAGAATTAAGTATAAGTCCCGGATAAAGGTCGCGAGAGTCAGTATTGCCCGTAACTGGATTTAGTCGCAGTTACCAAGGTGAGTTTACTCGTAACGCAAACGCTGGTGAGTTCAGGAACTGTTAGAGTTCATTCTATTTGTGACAACTCAGGGCGAGCTATGCAGGCACTCAGAATAGGTAGATGAAATTGAGGTATATTGAACACTCAATCGATTTCAGTATTCCACCACAGGGATTAAGATAGCCAGACTCTAGCTAAAAGTATACTCCGGATGAGTAAGAGTTGCCGAGATCGGTATCTGACAGCGAGGTTATGCAATCGCTCTCTAATTTCCCAGCAATTCTCCAAAAGGATGCTATTATGCAATTCTGCTGCTCACAACAAGAGCTCGCCTAACCAAGGATTTGGCTAATTTTCACGGGGTCGAAAAACGCCCGTAAATTCAAAGTTCAGATCTCGCTCAACGAGATTCCGATTATCATCTCCCTTCTTTTCTCCGTTTTCCCTCTTTAAAAACTCCTACCTTCCACATCTCAGAGAAGTGGCCTAAAAGTTAAATCTCAGTGATTTGTCCGGGTGCCAAACAAATTATCCAACCACAAACATGCGCTTCCCTTCCATGCTCAGCATTGGAAGGGGTCAAAACGTAACTGCTTCTCTTGTCGGCTTCAACCTGTGCGGTCTACAACAACCGATACTGCCCGTCCTTCAGAACTCCTCTGGGTTTTGCGTGAGTCGGGGCCGTTTTACGACCTCTTTTATGACTTCTTACGCTCTCCTCTTCAGATGCCTTAGGGATTTCTTGTGTGGTCTGTCGTTGGGAAACAGGGATGTTGAGATCTCACAATGCGCTAAGCTTATTCAGGTATTCTCAGCACCCAAAAATGTGTCTGAAGGCACCGACGCAAGAGACCAAGTGGTCATATCAAAATATTAGCAAGCGTAAGCGACCGATCTCACCACCTTCCGTTGCCAGTCGAAACCGCCTTCCTGAGGCTCTCTCGTCAATTTACCCAAAATTTTTACTGTGGCTTTCTTTCCTCTCCACCTCTTATCCTCAGAAAACCCAACTTACTCGTCTCATATCTCGCAAGTTCTCTCCGAGCAAAGATATTCATGCCCCCAAATCATCCCTCATTGGATTGGTAAGAAACGCACACGCCCCTACTTATTTTGCCATTGGTCCGTCACCTACAGTTTTTACACTCCCATTGGTCAAGCCAACCCATAGGTAACGATTATCTGTATGTCACCATCCTGCCAAATCGAGTCGCGTCACCAGAAGAATAAATAAAGAAAAGGCAAATAAATGACGCTGCACCTGTTCCAGCTGGGTTTCCCACCGAACGTGGACCACAAGGGTAGAATACCATGGATTTCAAAAGTCTATACACTATCTGCTATCTGTTGTCCCAACAACAAAGAAAGGTCTATTTGTACGGAAATGAAATGTATTCTCCTCTTTCAAGAAGGGAATCCATCACTATCCGTCATCCCAATATCACTATCCGTTACCCCAACAACAAAGAAAAGCCCATTTGTAGTGAACAACAACGCGTTCTATTTCTTCTCTTGCAAGAAAGGAAGCCATCACACCCTCTACAGCTGTTGAAAGGCCTTTTGACATAGAAAAATTACATTACACACTCTCTTAAGGAAAACGCTTCTGTATATGCATATAAATATGAAACAGATCAAAGCACATAGAAAAATAACACACATAGAAATTTCACTCATATGAATGGGGGCGGAAACTAGATATCTACAATTTTGAATTAGTCTACACCTCTACGAAATTCAAAATAAAATATTTCTGTACACATTTCAGCTACAAAAAGAATTCGGGTATTTAAAACAGCAGATTTTTCTGTTGCCAAGAAAAATCATTTGTGTCTTTGCGAGTTCATATATTTTGATTGTACAGAAAATGATAATTATTCAAACATTTCAAATAATTAAATTTTTATTTTCTTAATTGTAGGATAAATTTTTAGCCAAGAATTTCATATTTTACTTCAGTTATTAAATGGAATTTTGTGTTTTTAATAGTTTATAGATGTGAAGTTACTTTGTGCCTGTGTTTATTTTGTTGTCAATAGAGAATAATTATTCAAATATATATGTTTGATAGTTTATAGATGATAAGTTTCTTTTTTGTATGTGCATATATTTTGATATGCAATTTGTATTTTATGAATTGCTTGAATATCTACTTTCTAATTAGCTTTATAATAATTAGTAATTATCATTAGAACTGTGTTTAAAATATAATGGAAAAACATTTTAGCCAAGAATTTCATGTTGCAATGTAGCTATTGAATAGAAATGTGTGTGCTTATAGTCTATTTTGCATATTTTATAGATACTTAGATTTTAAGCGTGTGTATATATTTTGTTATACAGAGAATAGTTTACTTAAATCTACACTTTCTAAATTAGCTAAATAATAATTAGTCTATTTTTGTTAGATCGTATTACAATGGGAAAACAATTTTAACATAGAATTTCACATTAGCTATTAAGTGATAACATTTGTTTTTAAAGTTTATAGATGCTAAATTTCTTAGTGCGTATGCGAGTTGTTAAAAAAATGATTGTTGCTAGGTCCTGTGCGTGTGTATGTCTTAGTTCTTAAAACTACAATGGAAAAACATTCTAAGAAGATTTTCATGTTGCACTGTCGCTAATGAATGATAATGTGCGTTTTTATAGTAAAATTTGCGTGTTTTGTTCCGCATAGAGTATAACTATTGTTCAAATGTATGTTTTATAGTTGCTTAATTTTTTTTGCGTGTATGTATAGGGGAAGTATGATAAAAGGAGGGTAGCTAAGATTCGAAGAACTATAGGAGCTGAAATATTCGACATAGAGCTTGCCAAATGTTATTAAAATATTCATTGTTTATCGGAGTACAATATATCTTTCCATAAATGTTACAGTTTCATTACTTTTTATCAATGATTATTTTATGAAAAAAAGTCAAACTACCCGGTTTTGGTGTAAAACCGGGTACACATTTTAACAATATAAGAAATTAGGAAAACTCAATTTTCAGTGGAAAACTTGCAATCATTTTTATTTTATATGACAATTTAAGACTATTATTTACAAAATTCACTTGTAAAGCAGTTGCCATCTTACTCCGAGCCACTGCAGCGTCCGTGGACACACACAGTTTCTACATTGGATTAACCCTTCTTTTTTATTTAAATTAGAAAATACATCATTAAAATATGAGTCGTTCAGAAGCCATTGCGGATAAGTTCAGTGGAAAACGAGAAAATTCCTGGTTTTCAATACAATAATTTTTTCAATTTTTGAATCATTAATTTGATTAGTGAAAGTATATAAAGTCTTACAATGAAGCAATTAGTGAATCTTTTAATAACTAAAAAAATATTATTAATTCCATCAAAATTTACAAAAACCAGAAGTCATAAAAAATGTACTTATCCGCTTTGGCTTCTGAGCAACTCATATAAAGAATAAAGGTCTGTTTTTTTTTATCTTCTTAATCGGAGGAATTATCAGTACTGAAGGTCCCAAATGTTATAGAATAGTGCAATTCTTGGAGTATTGGAGGTATGAATCTTTGGTAAACTTACAGTAAGCTGGACTAAATATAGATTGATAACTGTGATGATTTTTAAGTAAAGGTAGTTTAAGATCAAACGAACAATAAAGAGTTGATGTCTTTAAACAAATAAACCTTCACAGATGCAGTGAATTCTTCAGCTAGAACACGTCACTATGACTGTTCCTTTGTCTTGACTTGTACAGTGTAATTCAGTATCTGCCTGTTAGATACGAAAAATAATAGTGCCAGAATCAAATTTACTCGGTTTTACCACGCTTTTCCCTACATATTATAATGCACAGAGAATAGTAAATATTCTAGTATTTCAAGTATTAATTTATATGTAAATATATATTAATGCTTAAATACATATATTTTTTAATTAGCTAAATAATTTTGTTAGAATCATATTATAATGCGAAATAATTTTTAGCCCAGAATTTCACGTCAGCTATTAATTGGCAAATGAAACACAGTTATTAATTGCCATTTCTCTTTTTGGAATTTATAGATGTTCAACTTCTTTGTGCATTTGTGTTTTATTATGCACAGAGTTATTATTCACGAACTTCAATACAATAATTTTTTATTTATAAATTAAAGATTTGTGCCCGTCTCAGACGGGCTTTTAGCTTGCCAACAATATCTCAGATCTCATTGTCACAGATTTATCAATGAAAGTTGTAGTAGAAAATCTCTTACATATTGAAAAGGTGTTTGCGAAATAGAAAAGCACGACAAACAGAATTGATGAATCAATGGACACTAACTTTCGTTTTGTTAATAACTTTATTTTTAACAATTACTTTTGTTTTGTTAATTACTTTATTTTTAACAATTACTTTTGTTTTGTTAATTACTTTATTGTTAACAATTACTTTTGTTTTGTTAATTACTTTATTGTTAACAATTACTTTCGTTCTGTCAGAATAAAAATAATGCAAAATCCACTAACAGAAATTAAATGCATTATCAAATACCAAATTAAAAAATGCTGGATTGATGAATGCTAATCTTTAAGTAAAGTGAGCCTTTCAGTATAAGAAAGAATTAAGGAAAAATATTAAATGCAAAATATATAAATATTCAATTCTAAAATTATGTACGAAAAGGAAAAAACCCTTCTAACTGAAAAGAAAACAGAATTTTTCTTACGGATTTCCGAGAGGATGAATAAAATAAAAAAAGAAAGAAAGTGACCAATATTTCATAATGCTACAAAAAAGTCACCGAGAAGTAGAAAAATAAATTAATTCTTGTAAAATTTCTATTTGAAATTAACGGATTCCCGCGTCGGTGAATCAACATAAAATGTAAAAGAAAGGAAACTGTCTCATCTAAAAAAAAAACCCTCAAATATCAATAATGTCCGTTGGATACTTTGAGGATCTTATAATTTTGCAAAAAGATTCAGTGTTTCCCAACACTAAGAGAAAAAAAAGCTAACAGAAAATAAACAAAAAACCCCTGAACAATTATATTAGAAAAATAAATTAATTCTGGTGTAACGTATATTTGATATTAAATCACCACAGAATCAAAACAGTATCCCGTGTGTATGCTAATTTGTAGACAATCTGTCTGAATCTCTTTGGCACTTTTCCAAGCATCACGGACATCTGAGGCTTTTTATTACATAGATATGGTTGTTTTCATTGACTCATTGTTGTTTTTCATGTCTTGATTTAATTAGTTATCATGAATTTAGTTATACGTTCCATAAAATGTAGTCAATTCTTTTATTTACACAGAAAAAATAATTCTTTTGAGTTGAAATTAGTTTTAATATGTAAAATATTATTATCTGAAAAATTTAATTATTGTTCTTTAAATTATTCATTACTTAGTAAATAATTAAAATCTTTTCAATAATTAATGAATCTTTGCGCTTAAAACTTTCTTAACAGTTAGATATAAAGGAATAAATAAAAAAACATTAGATGCAAAAATAGTCTGTAAATTTTTGTTTTGTATATAGAAGATTGAAATCCAGTTATATTAATATATGCCTGTTGATTGTTTGTTTTTAAATTCATTTCTTGGTGCTTTATTACAATTATTGCTTTCAAATTACAAAAACATAATTGTTGAAGTTGGCAGTCTTAATTGCCTGATTACAATTAATACAAGATTCGCGAACCATCTGGTCGCCTTAGGCGGACAGTATACATATAAAATAGTAATTGTTTAAACGGGCCATGTGATTAGTCAGGAATATAGCATAAAACCATGGGCTCTTTGCTCCCAGGCATCTTTACATATCGACAGATTCTGAACCAATCTTCTTTACACAATGATTCGATTAAATCTGTTTATTCAGGAATCTAACATAAAACGGTGAACCCTTTGCTTACAGGCGTCATTACACCGTTACATCCTAAACGCATCTGACCAAAAGTAAACAATTTTTGGCTATAAACCCCGCCAAGATGCGAAGGTGCCAACATTCCGGGGAGCTTTGAAATATCGATTTCTACTTTAAATATTACACGGAAAAATATTTAAGAAAACAAATAAAAGGACACAAATTGCATAAAACATAAACATAAATAGCTATCCATCCTTAAACAGCTTTGGTATTTGGAAGCGCCATTCATCACTTCACTTCATCTTTAAAATTGACCTCATTAACTATTGAGTTGGAACTCAGAATCATTTCCAACTTCCTTCATAGAAAACTCAATCTTCGGTTTGATAGTTTTTCCTCTCTGGTCGGAAACTTCCTTAACTACAAATTTGGTAGTCTCCTTATCTTCTTTGACCATGAGACGAACATCATGGCCTTGAGACGAACATACTCTCCAGGTTCAGCATAAAATGTGTGTGGTCTAAGTTGACACCGCATTCCTGTTCATTTCCGACTATCTCAGCAAATGATCTTTGAATTTTCAGAGAAGGACTTTTGTCAGCACAAATTCCACATTCATGTTTAGAGCCTCTATCATCAAGCCCACCACCGGAAGAATATTTTAGAGAATCATTTATCTGTGGCACTTTCTCTATCTTCAGTTCCAGATTCTCATTTAAATTGCGAACGTTTTCTTTTGCCGTTTCTTCAAAATTACCGTGTTCATTTAGCAATAAATAATTCTTCTATGTCTGGGAGCGAGGCAGTTTCCCAGTAACGGCTGACGAAACGGAACACAGTGTCTTAATTAATGAATATAACTCCACTGCAACTTTTAGCCCAGTAGACTGCAAAAAAAAGGAATTAGATAAAAGAATGCTGGCTTTTGCTAAAAGACTCAAAATTAAAACCTGTTCTTTAAACTATCCTTATCTTTTCCAAATGTTAAATTTCATAAAATAACCTAATAGCTTTAGATTTGTTACATGTTGTACTGGATGTTGTAATTATTTTATCAGTAAACATTTCTTCAAATTATTAAATATCATTTTAGATGGAATTAAGAAAGAAGATAACTTCATTATTTGCAATAATGCTGAAGATTTGGACCTCCTGAATAATAACAAAATTTGCAATTTGAATTCCGTTGACTTCGAAAATCTTTACTCTAATCTTCCACATGATAAATTAATGGAAGTTTGTATTTTTATGTATAATGAGTTTCTTAACGACTCTATTATTAAGAAAACTGACTGGTTCCAAATTTGCAATTTCAGCATTAAAGAAAACTACCGTTTTAATGGTATTCAATATTTAAAACAGATTTCAGGAATTCCGATGGGTGTTACATTCCCCAGTTCACTAGCCAATATCTTCTTGTACTTTTTTCAGGATAAAATTATTAGAAATCATCTAATTTTCGGATGCAGATACATAGATGATTTGCTTATTTTAAATTCTGACAACTTAGATTTCATTATTAATTGTTATCCAAAAGAACTTAAACTTAATAAAACGAACTCTCATTAAATTAAAGGTACATTTTTAGATATTAAAATTGAAGTTACTAAGCAAATAACTTTGATTGGCCTGTATGATAAAAAGAGCTGAATATAATTTTAAGTGTAAAACTCTTTGTGATTATCATTCCAATACAGATTCTAGAGTTTTTAGAAACGTAATTTTTAATCAAGCTAACAGAATTTAAAAAAATATATACACAATAATAGAAATGAAATTTTAATGGCTTCCATTGTTTTTTAAGGTATCCGCATACGTTCGAAAACCCATTTTTGACCGAAAATCATAATTTTTTTAATGTCTTATCTGAAAGCCTATTGTCTTTCGTTTTCAAAACAGTTTTTATTTTACATATCTGATGATCAGAAGTGAAATTAGAGACATTTTAGTAGAACTTGACAGTTGAAAATGGAGTGGTAAATAACACGATAAAGAAGCATTTTTCATTGTTTTTACTTTAGATATTTAAATTTTATTGTTTATATTTGTTTTATACTATTTTACATATACCAGGTATTATTTTGAAAGATTTTCAGTGTGAATTTCTTTGTTTTCTATGACATTGTTGCAAATTTAGGTAATTTTGAATCATTGCAGTATCTTGATTCTCCGTTAATGATGTAATTTTTGATAATAAACGTAGGAAAAGTACATAAATTGTAATTATGATCAATATCAATCACTAAAATTATCTCTAGATCTTCTAATAGGTATTATAAAGTTATTTCATTGAAAAACAATATTCAAATCTATCGATGGCGGCTGAATGATAGAAAAAGATAATGGCACATAAGGCTCAAGAAAACGACTAAAAAAAATTTCCAATCAGAAAATTTTTAAAAATGTGCTAAGATGGCAAAAACTAAGGCCTAGCCTACAAAACTGGGGAGTATTGAAGAAAAATTCTTTTTTCTTCTCATTGTAAATTAAAAACATAAACTTTAAACTCATTTTTCTCGAAATGTGATTTTTTGCAAAATTTTCATTTTTCAAACACGATAACTCAAATTCAACTTAAAATATCCGTCTCAAATTTGGCATACATATTATTTATTATATTGTCTAGGTAATGAACCAAAATATAAGTGAAGTAATGCTCCATTAAAAAGTTATGTATCTTTTAAGGTTTGAAAAAAGGCCAAAATTCTTTAAAAATTCATGATTTCACACTAAAACTCTTATAATTTACATGTTTTTAGATAAATTGCAAAACTTTTGCTTCAGGACCTAGCCAATAGTAGAAGGATTATATATGCTAAAGGATTTATCATTCTGATCATTTCTTTTTGAACGAGGGTGTTTGAAAAAAGGTCAAATTTAGTGCAAGAAAATCTAAGTTTTTTCCAAATTTTTAAAAATATATTTAATTCATTTAACTTTTTTCTATGATTTATTAAGTTTTAACATAAATATCATATAAAAATACAAAAATATTGCTTCAAATATCATTATTTTAAAAAAAGGCCTCCGAACGAAGGTCGGATACCTTAAAGTCTCTCAGTGACAACCATTGCCCTTTTAATATTCACGGCATTGTAGATTTTATCCTTGAAAGAAGTCTGGAATATACAATCTAAAAGAAAAATTCACATTCATAGAGGCATAAATGGAAACTAAGGCCTTTGTTCCTTAATATGTCTAAATTGGTTCCATTTTTTAAGAAATTCCTGTTTTTGCTTCTGTTTTGTTTCTCCGAATATAGATGGCGCCATGGGACTAGTGTTTCTTTAATATTAATTTGATAATACCTCCATTTAAAAGAAAGTTAACGTGGGTTTGTGATACGTTAATACCTTTTTCTCAACTATGGGCATAGGGTAAGTTTTTATTTATGATGTCCAATTTTAAAATAGCCAGATGGGTTATATTTTTAATCTATCTTATTAGTGTTTTGATGTTTGTGTTTTTGTGTTTCATCTTTCTTCTGAAAATATGCTTTTAGGTGTGCAGCTCTTCTTTGTCTTTTGTTTGGGAAATTTCGGGCTAAGAGAAGCTATGTTTGGCGTAATGCAAACCTCTTACAGAAAAATTTCCCAATTATTATTTTGAATCCATTTCTAATAAAGTCCTTAGCCCTTGAAAAAATGGAATAGAATGAACTCCTTCTTTGCTTTTTTTTCTATTACCTCTGATTTTATCGTTTTTTTTTTGCTTTCTTTGTACGATATTATTTTACAGTGTCTTGTTAGAACAGGGAATCATCAGTCATAATTTTGTTATCTTTCAGAATTAAAAAAAATGATTCAATTCCTAATAATAATTGAACCTTGTTTGGCTTTAAAAACTCTGAATATGCTAATTTAGTATCTTTTTTAAGTTCCAAATTGGAAATATCTAAGGTTTTCGATGGAATTCTGTCAGAAATGTTTGGAACCACAAGGAATTCAAAATTTTCTCTAAAATTACTTTCCGCATTTGAAATTAATGCATTTAATTTTGATTAGATTGTTCGCAAAATTCCATTAATTCCAGAGACCGGAACATATCGATTCCTCTTTCCTCAATTTTAAAACGTTCGCACATTCTGAGATCATTAAATTTACTTGACTTGCGGTGTCTAAAATCGTTCATATCTTTTAATTTCGTCCATCGCAGCCGTCAATATAAACAGTTGCCGTAAGCAGCAGATTGCTTTTCTTCCCCGTTTCGAGAGCCCTACCACATCCTATCAGCAACTATCCGTCATGGATTACTTTCACTCACGTGTACTCAACTTCTTCGGAAAAATAGCAGTGACCGTCAATTTGGCGCTACCACCAAAGCTGTGTCTAACGGAAGTGAGAAATTTTATACCTTTCCGAGATTATAGAAGTAGAGAAGTAGAAACGTTTGACTAATCAAAAGAGAGCACTCTTTCCGAATAGGAAGCATAAACAATCAAAGTGAATGTCTAATCTTTACTATGTCGAATCGGTCTGTAAAGTGTACCTACTGTTTTCTTGAAAAGTACTTACTTTTGTTTAATTTAGATTGACAAATGAACAAATTACGGCCAGTTCCGAAGAAACACACATACATATCAGTTAGCCTTTTTCTACTCAAGTGTATTTGAATTTCATGAAATTTATGATTTAAGTTGCTTAAATATATGTTCTTAAACTTTTATGTGATTGTTATTTGTACTTATTTTAGGAAAAACAAAACATAGGTGCTTATTTTTAATATGCTGTGGCTTAGTATTTGAGATAGGTGGGCAGTTATTAAGCAGTATTTCTTTTTAATTCTGTAATAAATAATTTGTGTTTCTCTTGGATTGTTCACTCAAAATAGGTGAGGTTTTATATTTAGGAAAATATTTACATTTTGAATTTGAAGTCTTTCTCCTCATTAAATATATACAGTTATGATTTGTAAGAATGAATATATGAATTGACTCTTTATTATATGAATGTGCTTTGTTATGCAATAAAATATTCTGTTTTGGCTTTTTTTAATGTTTATTTTCAGTACTACATCTATAATCACTATATAATTCTAAGAACTAAACACAAGTATACTCCAGAGAATACTTCACTTACAGAACATCAAAATAACATGAATATTCTTTACAGTTGTTTTTCATGAAATCATTGGTAAATAAATGCTCTAATCAATGAAATATGATTTAATCAGTAAGTTTTTAAGTAATTAGCTATTTGTACGATATTAGCTTGAGTTCTGAATGTAAACCAATGTTGACTTTTCAGAAAATATATACTTTTAAAGTGATGAGTACTTGAATTTAAATGCTTTATCGAGGAATATGTGTTAAAGACCTTTGCAATTGCAGGACCATGGATTTGATCATACTGCTCGTGTCTATGGTAAAAATGGATTATGTGTATCATTTCATATTGTTCAGCTTTGCATTAGAAACTGTAATATAAGGTGTGGAGAACGAATCATTAGATTCAGCATCTCTCTATATAAAACTCAACGTATGTATGTATGTATACAGTGTGCCCGCTAAAGTCTGTTGTCACCCCAATAATTTCTGAATGGCAAGATCTATAGTCATAAAAGTGGGGTCTAGGTATAGTAAAGTAGCCATGCCCGCTTACAGCTCCCCCTGGCGGCAAAATTGGGAGTTAGCGTTCTTATCTCAAAAACGGTACGATATACGGGAAAAAGTCAATTAAAACGTTGTTCAGCATCATCGATTTAGTAAGAGAAGACACCTCCCGTACAGTAATATTAAAAATAGAAGGCGTTAAATGCATATTTGTTTGGTTCGCAACTCCCAAAATTGCAACGCGACATACCGCGGAAGAAAAGAGAAAAGGAAGGTAATATCCAATTTTCTAGGGAATTTGCCGTTGCGAGAACTCCGGAATGTATGGTTTCAACACGAAGGCGCCCCTCCGCACAAGGTATAAAGTGTCCAACAGTACATTTGGGACACATGCCAGCAACAAGTCATCGGGTATGGTGGTTGCGTAGAATGGCCTCCACGTTCACCTGACCCGAACCCATTGGACTTTTTCTGTGGGGATACATCAAACAGCGAGTGTATGCAACCCCTCCACCAACATTGCAGGAACTTCGAAACTGTATTACGGATACTTGTGCCAGCGTGTCACCTGCCAAGTTGTACAAGTGCAGTCCCGGGTCAAGATGTGTATTGTTGCTGAAGGACACCATCTTGAGCATGACAGATAGATAAGCCTCATTTCCGGCAAGTGCAGTTTTGTTCAACGCTTTCAAACAAACGTGCGTTTTGTGCTTTTTATTTGTATCATTTTTGCTCGCAAGATGTTTTATTGTAATAAATCGATGATGCTGAACAACTTTGTAATTGACTTTTTCCCCGTATTTTGTGCCATTTTTGAGATAAGAAAGCTAACTCCGAATTTTGCCGCCAGGTGGCGCTGTAAGTGGATTTTCTTGCTTATCGCATGTCAACTTTACTATACCTAGACCCCACTTTTATGACTATAGCTCTTGCCGTTCAAAAATTATTCGGATGACAACGGACTTTAGCCAGCACACTGTATACGTTTGTTCTAGCATCACTTCCGAATGCCTGCATTAATTTTGATGAAACCTGGTACACAGGTTCCTCATTAGTCGAGCTGAAGTAGTGTAGGGGTAAATAACTCCAAATAAGAGTGGGACAAAGTCTCCAAAATACATGTAACAAATTGACCGGTTGACATACTTGGCGATTATGATGAAACTTGGTACACTCATTAGCCGACTTGAAATTCTGCAGGGGTAAATGAGCCCAAACACAGGCTCTCAGGGCAGGATGGGCAGACTCCAAAATGCATGTAACAAATAGGCTGGTTGACATGCTCCGCGATTTTGATGAAACTTGGTACACAGGTTCCTCATTAGCCGACTTGAAGTGCTATAGGGGTAAATAAGGCGAAACCAGGCTTTTAGGGCTGGTCGGGCCAAAGTCTCCAAAGTAAATATGTAACAAATAGGCCGATTTCAGTGGATTGAGCGATTTTTATAATATTTGGTGCACATACTTATAATTAGGCAAATAAAAGTTCTATAGGTGTAAATAAACGCTAATTCAATCCGTGAGGGTAGTGTGGGTAAAGTAATTTTAATATATTTAATAAATAGGTCGATTGGCATGAAACTTGATATAACTGGGACAATTTTTATGACAGTGTGTACATATATTCCTGTTATGCTGACTAAAAGTAGTTTTACGGTAAATAAATTTTAATCCATATCTTCACAGAAGGGTCAAAATACAAATAAATATTAGGGCCGATTAAAATGCTTTTGGATATTTCTATGAAGATTTTGTCGATATTTTGTACATTCATTTGTCTAAGAGCCTGATTAAAAATACTCTATGGGTAAATAAACTCTTAACACAATTCCTTTTAAGTAGAGTTGCGTTATGTCGTTTAAATACCTCTAAGAAAAGGGCCGATTGACATGAAATTTGATAGAGATAGGGAAATTTTGATGACACAGGGTAAAATATGTTCCTTTCAGGCTGAATTAAAGTACTGTTGGGGTAAATAAACGCTAATCCAATTCCACAGAGTACTTTGGGGAAAATCATTAAAATGCATGTAAACCCTTAGGGCGCTTTTCCACTTACCGACACGACGATTAAATCGGCCAGTAAATAATGCAACAATTAGTACAGTATCGTATCGTCTAATGAATTGTTTTTCCATTTCACCGATATCGTTTCTCGAAAACGGGGAATTTCCCTCCGCATTTCATTCCGAGATAGCGGTGTGCTTGCACGTATTTTGTTATGGCTTCTCAATATAACAAACTGCGATTATTGTATTTAATTTACCTCCGTAGGAAAAAAAGAGAAATTAAGAAGCGATTCTGGGTGCATGACATGATAAAAGCAAGATACATTGAAGGCGATTTTTATACGCTTTTCGAGAAATTGCAAAAGGATCCCGAGAAATTTTTTAATTATTTTCGCATGAGTGAGCGAACCTTCAACTACATATTGTCGAACATTTGCAGTGCAATACAGAAGAGGGATACGCATTTCAGATTATGCATTCCTCCAAAAGAAATGCTTGCAATTACACTGAGGTAAGTTATATTTTTATTACTTTGATTTTTTAGAAATTAACTCGTTTTTAACCGCAGCATATGCATGCATGAATATTTTGTACACTGCTGTAAGTTTTATTCATAGTGATCAATACTCATAACACCCAAAAGTTAAAAACTAACTTAAGTCTACCCATTCTCATTTTCTCTCTTAAAGAAAACATTATTATATATTTTTAAAGTTTTATTAAATAGTTTTTTATTCAATTTATTTATTAACACAATTGTTTGGGCTAATACTTATTATAATAATTTAAATTTGCAAGAATTTGCTTATTCAGTGTTACAATAGCTTGTTAGAGTATACTAATTTTCATGGGAATCTATGTCATTGGCAACTTCTCAGCTTATCTAAAATTATTTTTAAAAAAAGAATCCATTCAATTCCTTAATATTATTCTTTATTTAAAATAATAATAAATTAGTTTTTTTATGCTTTATTGTTTTGTTAAAACAAATTTTTAGACTAAATATTCATCATTATTATATTTAGCATATAACTATATCAAAAATATGTAAAAGGAGCCCCTTTTTCAAAATGATACAAGTAAGAAATTGGCATTGCTTTGCACTAAAGGGGCTCATTTATAAAGCCTTGGAATTTTCTGGATTCTGCATGATTGTGGCATTCATTATACTGGCTTTGTATGTTTCATATTTAGCAAACATTGCTTAATACATTTATAAAACAATCAGTTTCTTTGTTATTTTAAATTTACGGTTCAAAATATCTCACAGGCAAAAATCCTGGCTGACTGTTTATACATGAATTTAAATTTATTAGTCTAATTGTCTCCCTTTTCTCTCCATTGAGACAATTCAATAGAAACAATGTATTTCAGTTACAATACTTTAAATTATTTGAAAACCCAGTTATTCTGTAATCATGCATGCTAATTTATAATCCTTTCTGTAGTGAAATGCATTTTTCTTTTTATGCAAATTGTTGAGAACTAAAATGTAGACTACAACTGAAAATGTCACTAAAAATGTAATTATTTAATTATGCAATTTTATAAAATGTTGTTGACTTCTTCAAATTAACTTAAAATATTACTTTTGTTTTCAGATATTTGGCCACTGGACGCTCCTTCACTGATTTGTCATACTCGTATCGAGTAGGAGTGACTACAGCTTCTGGGATTGTAAAAACAACCTGCTTCCACATATGGACAATCCTTCAAAACAAACATTTCCCTACAGCCACGCAAGGAAATTGGTTAGAGATTGCCAAAAACTTCGAAAAATATGCCCATTTCCCTCGATGCTTGGGTGCAATAGATGTGAAGCATATTCGAATTGTTAACTTTCCTCATGAGGGCTCAATGAATTTCAATTACAAAAAGTACCACTCCATTATTCTCCTGGCAGTGCCAGATGCAGATTATAAATTTTCACACGTGAACATTGGAGGATATGGCAAAGACTGTGATTCGAACATATTGCAACAGACGGAGTTTTGGACTCTATTGTGTTCCAAAAAACTGAATATTCCCAATCCCACACCCCCACCACCAGAAGGAATTAAAGTTCCTTATGTGTTTGTGGCAGATGATGCATTTCCAATGCAAGAAAATATAATGAGAAGTTATGGTGGTCATAAGTTGTCCACCAAACAAAAAATCTTTAATTATCGGTTATGTAAAGCAAGAAGGTATGTAGAGTGTGCGTTTGGAATTCTATCCAATAAATGGAGGATTTTCCATACTCCTCTCAATTTATCAAAGGAGACTGCCATCCAAGCTGTCAAAGCCAGTGTAGTTTTACACAATATAGTAAGAGAGATGTACGGCTTCAGATCTGACGACTTGCTTACATGCCCGTTACAACCACTTAAACAAAATAAGACAGAAACTTAGAAACATAGTGGACGTGGCATTCGTACTTGTTTTGCCAACTTCTTTACAAGTGCTGAAGGCAGCCTACCATGGCAATTAGCAAAAATTTAAAGAAGAATTTTTTTTGTTATTTTTTATCTTGCTTGATTTTTTATTCTTTCTTTGTAATTTTAACTTCATTTTCATTATGTATGCACTAATGTCATTTTGTAATAAAAACTGAACAAACATATAATTATTGTGATAATTATGTTTCACTCACCCTTTATATCTGAACTATTACTTTGAAATAAAAAGGAACATCTTTCATAGTGCTTTTTGTTGAATTTCAGAAGAATCTTGAAATTGTATTCTTCGGTGATTATATGAGAACTTATTGCTGAAAAGTAGTCACACATACAATCCTTAATTTCTCTAATGCATATCTTTTTCACTAAAATGTTTAATTATCTTTATTGCTTTATAAAGTTTTCAAAGGTCACCAAATTAACCGCCTGTTTACTCTAAACTATGAAATAGTGTTGTTACTTTCCTGTTAAAAATTGTCTATATATGTATATAGTAAATATGTTGAATTCTGCAATGGCCAGATTAAAAACAAAATATATAATTAAGTAAAATAAATAACTTTTATTCTTCAAAATATTACCTGAATTATATACTGTTACCTATAGTAGTTTTTATTTCATTAGAAATATAATTACATAATTTTTGAAGTCCTACTGCTGAGATGGTGTAAATTTCAAACATGTCCTGTGCATATCACAAATGAATTTTAAATTTAATTGAATAATGTATTTGGCAAAAATGTAACATAATTTGTTAGAAGTACTATTTAGATGTTAGGCAAAAAATATAATGGCAACATACAATTTCTAAATTCACAGAGTTTACGACATATAGAAGTCAAGATGAAAATTAATTATTAAATACAAAGTGGTTCTTACAATCTGAAGTATTGAAGCATTACATGCTTAGAATTTATATTTTCTAAAAATGAATACTTCGAAATGTAATTTTTGTCAGGAGTAGTAAGATCAAGAGTAGTAAGTAAGAAACGAGAGGAAAAAACCTACCAATATCACTTTGAAAATATTCAACAAGCAGGTGTTTTTTTTTATCAAAAGTAAATATTTATGCAGTTCAAAGACTCAAATTTCAGAAACGAATAAATTTTAAAACAAAATAAAAAAATTATTATATAAAGTTAGTTGTTAGTAATGATATACACAATTTTTTCGGACGATCTGATTTTCGTGTGTGTACACATACATAGGTACAGCTTGGGGCCTGCTAGCCTTTATTTCTGATATGGATTTTAATATGTCCATATGCAATTTTAATTTTTCATTTTCAGTCATGTCTGCAACATATTCTTCAAAAGATGTAAAAAAAGTGCACTTGTGTTCCTCTAATCTTGGCCTTTTCAGTTCTATCATTATTTCCTTTTCGATGTCGGTAAGTTCTTTATTACTCCTGCTTCGCTTTTTTGCAGGTCTATTAATAGAGGTTGATGAATTTGTTGAATCCTCTTCAACATCTAGTGTGGTATTATTTTGTTCAAGGCTTTCTTCAAGCAGCATACTCGAGTCTGTGTCACTTGGCTCTTGAGATGTCGACAGAAATTGAAGGTGTTCATGATAAATATAGTTTTTGTTTTCTTCTTGGCCACTCTTTGATTTCAGACTTCTTATAAAGGCATCTCTGATGTTTGTCCATTTGTTCATTATTTTCTCACCTAAAATGAAAAGAAAAATTACACAATTTGATCTTTTAAAGCAACAAAGCGAGAACCCCAAAACAAGAAATTAATTTAAGTGAACACCTAACTGCAATTTCTAAAATAAAAGAAAGAAGAAAAATGATGAAAACACAGTTAAAAATTTAAAGCAAAATATTCTGTTGATAGTTGTATTATCAATAGAACATGCTTGATATTTAAAAACTATACATATTGTTAAATTTGCTTTATTTGTGACTTGTCATTATATTTATACAGAAGTTAAGACCAAAATTTAACTTTTCTTTTTTTATCTACCTTTTGAAATCAATAAATAAGAAATAAAAACATTATTACAGCTTAGAACTTAATATCAGTATTGTTAAACAAATTCACAATATAATAAATAGTAGTATATCTAACCGATAATATCAATCTTAAAATAGAGTATAAAAACACACATTATGATCATCACACAATAATACTTTTTACCAAATTTATTAAGAACAACATTGCTTTGGAAGCAAGTGAGGCTTGGTAAATACAAATATTATATTTTAAGTCTACAATACATTTATAATTCTAAATATTGCTGTAATAATACATTTCAAAAATTGTTATTAGGGTAGATGCTCCAATTTTGGTCATATTAAAAAAGAAAATTTGAAATAGAAATTTCACAGTGGAAAACTGGTTAAAGCATATTAAGCCAAACTATTCTCTTATAGATTTCCTTGGCTTTCTGTTAATTATAAAATACTTATGTAGAATGCTTTTGATTAAGTTATGTATTTTTCAATCATTTATCCCAATTTGTACCACTTTTGGCCACACTAAAATCATATTACTTAACAGACATTTTAATGATGTTAAGCAAATAAAAGCATTTTTATGCAATATGTGTTTTATTACATTATATTTACTTAAAATAAGTTAACAAAATATACATAACTTGATTTGAGCTGCAAATTTGAGTTGAAATAACATGCAAAACAAAAATTTAATATAGTTGGCCAAGTACATATATACATTTAAAAAAAAATTAAATAAAAATGTATGGGGGGGAGAATTTATGTGCAAATAACTTAAAGCATGTAAATTTTTGTAAAAAAAATTGCCTTAAAATGGTTAAATTGTATTATTATACTAATATTATCTCTACAAGTACACATTTTGCAACTATTAAAATATATCAGAATCATTCTTAAAATTAGTCTAGTCCACATGCATATAAAAGAATACTCCTCTCCTCATCACTTGAGTGTGGTCCATCAAGTTGAAATTCCCTAACATTAATATTTACCAAACATTCAAAATGGAAATATTTATTTTATACAAAGATTCTTAAATAATGACCAGATGGCCATAAGTGCAACATGTATTGTACCTCTTTTAGCTATGCAAGTGGCCAAAACTGGCACATGTAATAAATTAGTACCTGTTTTGGCCACCATACAATAAATATTAAAAATAATTATTTTGATATGAAATAATAATAGAAGGGAAGAGTATTACCTGTTTCTTTTTTCTCAGAAGTTTTAGCATCATATTCATCATCCAGAAATGTGAATATTTCTTCCCAAGATCGTTCTCTGACCACTTTGTTTTTATAACTAGCAGATCTTTTTGTTGGAAAATTAATTATATTCTAATTAAAAAGTGTAAGTGAAACAATTTCACTTACCTCATTTCTCGGTAGAATGCGAAGTGCGTCTGCATAGCAGATTCAAGTCATCTAAATAAAAGGCATATTATTTAATCCGTTTTTGACCACTGAGTGGGAACTAGAGCACTGCCTTTTGAGAGATAATGAAATTTATTAAGCGAAGCACATCATGGCACATACACACGAAAGGAAGAGAACAGAATACAATTATGCAGAGTTACAAGGAAGTTCAAGTAGAGGTATGAGTTCAGAGTTCAGACCGGAGTTTAAGCAATGCCATCTGTTGGCGTACAGAAGAGTTGTTATAGTTTCTTATTCTGGAAAAACACATATATGCAACACTTTTGTCCCATAGACAGGGTCTTGCTTCAACTAGCTCGCATAAAACCGTGACAACAAATTTGCAAGACATTATTTTGTATCAAGCAGCACGGGTTGAATTTGTTTCAAGCAGCACGGACACACAACACTAAGGGAAAATATCGGACCGACGCGAAAGGGAAGACGACTGCTTTCTGACTGACTGAAAAATTGGCCGGATAACGATATTGGCTTATCGGATACGACAGAATCGGCAGGTGAAAAAGCGCATAGCGTATATTTATGAATTTTGAGTGCGCCGATATTGGATAACGACAATCGTGTACGATTTATCGGTATCGTATCGGTTAAGTGGAAAAGCGCTCTTAGACCGATTAGCATACTGTTGGATACGGCTAGGGAGATTTTGATGAATTTTGGTACATATACTCCAATTAGCCAACTAAAGATACTGTAGGGCTAAATAAACTCTAATCTAATCTATGAGGTTAGGGCAGGAAAAAGTCGTTTAAATACAAGCGGCAAATAGACGATTCACATGAAATTTGATACTGCTTGGGCAATTTGATGAAACATTATACATATGTTACTCAGAAGCCAAATAAAAGCACTTTAGCACAAATACTTATGAAGATGAATATGTGGTCGACCTTCTTCCTAATTTATAATTTGAATTGGTAAAAATTGAATACAATTACTAAGGAAACTGACACAAGGAAGATAACTGAATTAGGTATAAATTTTCTGATTTAATATACGCTCTAAAGTGATATTAATCTTTATTTTAAGGGAACTGAGATGTTTCATACTATCAAAATGTTGATGTTTCATTTTATCCTCTTAGAATGGGGTACAATTAATCGATTCCGAAAATGAATAAAATGCATGGATTCGAAAAATTCCGAAAGCACATATCTTAAGATTTAAAAATATAATGAAAAGGATTCCTTATAACTTAAGATTTAAAAACGTAACGAAAAGAATAGAATAAAAGAAAATATATAATATTTTGCTATTAAATATACAGTTTTTGCATTATTTATAAGTTAAAAAAATTAGGAGCACATGTATGAAATTGTTTTCATTGTTTAGAAATTGAATTTTAGATTAAAATATATCTGTAAGCATCATGTATTTGAAAATTTTTTTTACTTATTTCTGGGTAGAAGCATATTTTTACTATACTTTTCTTAATGGAAAATATCGTAATTTTTCATATTTTCAAGTTATATGATATTTAATATCTTAACACTTTGTTGACCGGCAATTTCATACAAAAATTTATTTTGTTGACCGGCCATTTCGCACAAAAATGTATGCATGGCACCCGCTATTTGATATAGAAAATATCTCATGTCACCGGGGCAAAAAATGTAATTGAATAAAATTCGAAGTGATTTTCAAAACATTTTATTTGCACAAAACAATAACCCATCAATACCAACAATCCAAGAAACTTTTTCATATCGTTCGTTGTTACTTCCTTCCACTGTAAAGTTTTGGCTGAATTTTTATGCAAATCTTTCATTTGGGTGTGATATAGATTTGTTTGAGAAACAACTAAATTAAAAAATTCATCATCAAAAAACGAATCGATTACATCAACGATGCTTGGTGGATCACATTCGAAGTTCGGTACTCTCGAATTTCTCGAATAATCTTCCAAAGAAGGAACAATATCAATATCATTCCACTCTTCATCACTATCTGCTTCACTATCGGAAAGAATTCTTCTTTGTCGTTTTGATGGTCTAATGTCTGAATCATCACTATCAGAATCACTGAACTCGAAATCACTCGGGCAATCCGACAAAACATCCGCATATAACTCGCTAAAAAGTTCTTCCGATTTATTACTTCGTTCAGTTACGTATTGCTATCAAAATTACTTTTCTGATTTCTGTTTCCATTGCATTGTAAAAATTTAAAAAAATTTGAATATG